>JAYRCI010000071.1:0-41131 GCA_038088585.1 Chrysina gloriosa | reverse complement strand
AGCTGACGTGGTACCGTACGTCACAGTGTTGAGTGTATAATGTGATATAGGCTGAGTGGCATCCTCTCTCCAAACAATCCGTTGATAATTTCTTTCACTGGGTTCAATTAGCACTTCACGATACATCTTTTCAATGTCAGCTGAAATGACATACTTGTAACATCTAAATCTTAGCAAAATGTTGAATAGCTCCTCCTGAATGACAGGGCCAGTGTGCTGAACGTCATTTAATGACATACCGTTAGATGATTTAGCTGAACGGTCAAATATAACCCTGAGTTTAGTAGTTATGCTACTTTGTTTTAAAACACCATGATGTGGTAGGTAAAATGCATTGGAAAAGGACACTAACGGGTGTGAAAGTTGAAATGTATAAATTTTTATGTTCAATATTGCGTGCTAGTTTCTTTTCTAAATTCTCGAACGGAGAAATTGCCGCTTGTAGGCTATCACCGTAGTGAATGTCAGAACTTTTAAATGGAATTGAAACAATGAATCTGCCATTCTCCTTATACGTTGTTTACAAAATGTTGTTCACGTGCCTTTTCATCCCTTGTTAAAAGTTTTCTTTTGCCATATTCCTCTATTGCCCAGAATTCTATCTACTATCTTGATTATTATATTTAAAAGATCCCGCAGAAACCCATCCTAATAAGGTTTTCTGAAGAATTGGCTGAGAGCGATTTGCCTGAAGCTTTTCATTGCACATTAAGTTCAACAACACGTTTGCACCCAGTAGTATATCTATTTTATCGGATATATAGAAATATTTATCGGCCAACTGAATATTATCTGGAATTTCAAAATCTGTTAAATCATATGTCACACTTAGAATATTTTCGGTAATTGTATTAATGATAAAACATGAAGCTTTGAATTTGTAACGATATAGAAGTGAATGTATTTCCAATTCTGTTCTTTCCTTTGTTGCAGATGCGCTTTGATTAATTCCCATAACCCGAACATTGGCATTGTCTGTTTGTAATTGCAATTTGTTGGAAAACTCCCTTGTAAGAAAGCATCCTTCAGAACCACAATCTAATAAAACCCTAGCAATTTAAAAATTTCCATAGTTATCCCGTACATTAACCATAGCAGTTGATAACATCACGTGGTTCGATTTTGGAAACCCACAGCTTGCTATTACACTACTAGTGCAACTGGTATCTTGCGCAATTTCATTGACTTTAGCATTAGATGTTCCGCGGTCATTCGTATTATCGTAATGCAACAAGCTGTTGTGCTTTTTGTTACATCTTTTGCACTTGTCCGCAGTACATTCAACTCTGTAATGATTTTTCTTTAAACATTTTATACACAGCTTCCGGTCCTTAATGTGAGATGTTCTATCAATAGGATTTAATTTAAGAAAGTTCGGACATGTGCATATTGTACTGAGAATTTAGTTAATTTGTTTTTTAAAGTAAATTGCACCGGTCTAGCTCGTAGATAAAATATAAAAGCATAAATTATAACAATTTATATTTATAACTTTTTCGAAATATTGAACATAAAATCAAAAAGATTTACCTATTTTAGTGTGTGAATGTATGTGTGTGAATTTTCCGTTGACGGTTCTTACTGTATTTCCTTTCTTCACTTCTTTTCTCGACGCAGCTTATGGATTCCTCCCTTTTATCAATTCTTTCTTCTTTTGTATGGTAATACTTCTTTTTCTTACTAATACTTCTACTTAAAACCTTTTCTTTTGGAAATATATTTTAGGCTTATTGACTTTTCGAAATTTGTCAATTTTTTTGTTCACCAAAACAGTAGGGTATCTATGGGGGTTTTGTATATATCTTTCTCTCTCGCACCTATGTAGCAATCCCATAAGAAAAGCCGGATATCCGCCTTTTGGACCACTATTTCCCTCTCACTCTAACGATTAGGCGGCACTTTGTTGTGGTTTGTTATCATGTCTGTGGTTTCATCGCTCTTATATAAAAAACAGTCGCTTGCAAAAGAAATCGCCCGTGGGAAAAACAGTCGCTTGCAAAAGAAATCGCCCGTGGGGAAAACTTGCAAAAGTCGGCGAGAGGGCCTTCGGCTGGGGGTGGCTGTCCGGTCACGTGACCTGTATGAGTGGCCCGGGGGTGGCAGCCGTGCCACTGGGGGTGGCAGCCGTGCCACTGGGGGCGGGAGCCGTGTCACGGGGGCGGGAGCCGTGTCACTGGGGCGGGAGCCGTGTCACGGGGGTGTGAGCCGTGTCACGGGGGTGGGAGACGTGGTCCGGGAGGTGGCGGGGGCTGGGCCCGTTAGGGGAGGCACGTAAGCGGAGCACGTGACACTATCACCACGTAAGCGGAGCACGTGACACTATCACATGTCACGGTATTGTGTTCGGTAGAATAAATTTTTGTGGCGGTGCTGCAGCAAAGATATAGGAGATGACCGACAATAAGGTAGCTGAGAAGGTCGCTCTCGTACTTCGACATTTAGATAATGATACGTTGACAGAGATGGACAGAGATCTAATTAAATACATCCCCATGTACTTATTCGAGACGCGCCGCATCCGTCCGACCTGTCTGGAGAATATATGGAATGATTTACCACGAAAGTGGAAAAAGAAATTAGAACCGTACAGACCATGTTATCGGCATTATAATACATCCAATCAGTTAGATCACATCGATGGTCCGCCGCCAGCTAAAAATCGTTGCTTGGGGTGTAGTAAAAGTTTAGAAGAATTTTTTAAGTGATTGTATGTGCATTTTGTCTATGTAGAAAAAAAAAAGGAATAAATAAAAACGATATAGACTTAGATATGATTTTTTTATTTAAATCATACTTTTTTCAACATTAATACATCTCGTATAATTAAATTTTAGTAGTAGGAATAATATAATAAAAAGAAACGTATAGATATTTAATATTAACAAAATATAATTAAAATTCTAATAGATAGATGCTACAACATCGAGGTACATTGATATATAATTGAAAATAGATACATGATACTACAACATAGGTACATAGATATATAATTTTAATAGTAGGGAAAATACAATAAGAAATGGATAATTTACTATTAACAAAATATATATAATTAAAATTCTAATAGCAAAGTATATGTTTCATCTCTTTTCCATCGCGATCAAAATATAGTTAAAATTATAATAGCAAACTACATACATATGTATATGTTTTCATCTCTTTTTCTCTCGCGTTAATCATCCGGATCGCTTTCATATTGATTAGGTAAAAATTTATGTCTTGTTGTAGAGGTTAATCTATCCAATATGTATGTATCCTCTCCATCATCTACATTAAACATTGCGTTAATCCTAGATGAACTTTGGTGAAACAAATTGAAACATTGTTGATTTGAAAATATTTTTAGTAACGGCACTTGAAAACAATACATACACCAAGTTTTATTTGATTGAAAATCAAACGCAACAGTGCGGGCGTAATCTCAAAATGTTGATGATAAGTGGTTCGTTTAATGGGGCACAAGTTTAATTTTAGATAAGCTTGGTTTTCACGTAAATGGCAATCTCTACACACAAGATTACCATCTCCAAGTTTAAATCCATATCTCCATACACAAACTTTTGCCAGGTTTGAAAGCACCGGATACCAGTTTTTACAATTTATTATAGCTCTCCTTAAATCAGGTGAACATATCTCGTCGTCAATCGTTCTATTAAATAAACCTTCTAAACAATATAGATCACTCCTATCGTCACAATCCCCAATAATTTGCCTCCAACGATGTTGAGGATATTCATCAAATAATTCCAATACAATTGCTATTGGTAAATGTTGATACAGTAAAATTATATCAATTTTATCGTTTACATTATTAAGAAGCGACACCTTTGAAATTGTATATAATGTTTTCGGTTGGTTCATGTTTTAATTTTTTCTTTTTGTCGTAAACACGTCTGACTAAAATTGAAGAAGAAAACTATTTTTCTTTTTATATATAATAGAAAATGCCGCTATCTGTTATTAGATAATAAATGGGATGTGGATAACTTTATTTTTTAAAATGCCACTATCTGTTATTAGATAATAAATGGGATGTGGGAAACTATAAATTATCATTTTTTTTTTACCTCACACCTTGATATCCCCAAGGAAGTGTGTGTATCTTATCACCTAAAACCTCTCTCTTATCATCTTCCGAGTCTAGCGATCTTTTATTAATTTCAACAGAATATAAGTTATGGTTTATCGAACGAATTGTTTGAAATTTTGCATAATATTTTTCATTGTTGAATAAAGAATATTTGTATATATCAAAATTAATGTCACGCATTGCACTTTTACCTATACCCTTAGCTTTTTTAATTTCCTGATTACAATCAATCGCTACGGCATACATTTTTGATTTCAAACCCACAAACTCGCTAATTGCAGTACCACACATTTCATCCTTTATTTTGCCTATGACTTTCTTGTTTACAGAAGCAATACCAAAACAATTATCCGAAGGATAATCACTTGTGTCAAAATGTAAATTACAATCTTGCAGAATAATATCATAGAAGTTATGGGAATGTGAAGGAGTTTCCATTTCATTATAATACATTAAACTATCCGTATCCATATATAGTAATTCTAATTTATTTAACTTTTTCTTAAAATAATTATAATGATAATCATACATTAATGTTTTCGATATATCTAATATACTCTGTCCAACGTATATTGGCTTATCAAAATTAATTTCAGTTTTAAGTAATTCCACGGCAATCAAATTTTCATCAAATATTGTTACTGATTTAAAGTTAGGTTGAGCAATTAAATCTTCAGCACCATAGCGACCGCTCCAATGTGTTACGAGACGAACGTCTCTGTGTTTTCTAATATTTTCCAAAGTTTTCCCAAACACCGCGTTATTTTTTAATTTATATAAGTCTTTCTCGAAAGCAGTTTTTGCATTCGCCCTCATGTTTGTATTAAAATCAATGTAATTTTTTAACCAGCGACTCTGCCTAAATTTTAACACTCTGTGAATATGGATTAATTCTATACCCAACGATAACGCTTGAATTAAGTTTTTGTAATGCAATATTATTTTTTCTCGTTCATATAACGTGCTCATCAATTTATAATTTTTGGAAATTTTCGATTTGAAATGATGTGGTAACAACGGTAAATCTTTATGGTATTCATGTAAATGTTGCGGATAGTGTAAGTCTACTTCTAAAATATACCCGAATTCCTCCACCTCCTCCGGAATGTCACTGCTGAATTTAGTTTGTCGATTAGATTCTAGGATAAGCTTATTTTTTACGAACTCTATATTATTTTCCCAACAGAAATCGCCGTACGGTAGTGCATTAGACATTGCCCAGCCATAAAGATTATTAATATCAAAATACATTATGTATGATTCTTTTAATTTTGGATTGAAGGATTTTAAAAATTTATTATTAGCTTTAGCGTGACGTTTACTGCATTGAACAAAGCCGCCTCTTATTCCTTTCTCAATAAATAAAATCATATCGATATCGGTAAGAAGTTCTAATTCAATTTTAGTCATTTTCAGCATGGCTTGCCAAGAGAAACCTGCCGTAGTGTAAAACTTGGCGGGATCAAGACCGTAACTTTTTAAACAGATTTTACGATAATTTTCAAAGATGTCGGTCAATAACAGAACATCGATTTTCAAATAGATATCAGAGTATTCCCCCAATGTTTTGACGTTGAATCGCTCCCAAACCAATTTGGCGTGTTCATAATCATCACTACTAATGTGTGTGTCATATAATTTATTATAAAACTCTGCTTCATTCGGGAGATGAACATTTTCTAGCTTTTCAAAACTATCAACGTAATCATAAGGAAATACACCTTTTCGTGTTATAATATCTAAGCTAACGTTCGGAAAAGCTTTCCTTAATTGAATGAAGTCATCGACCTCCAAAGATTTAGCCAATTTATCTAGAGATGTTGAGAGAAATCGATAGCTATCTAGAAAACGCAATTTTACCATTTTATTGTTTACATTGATAGTTTTACTGAACGAGATGTAATTTTCTTTAGTAAGGGGAATGATAGATATCGGTCCTTGTTCAAATGATAATTCCTTAACTATGAAATGTCCATCGTAACCGGAAAGATTATGAAAGAAGATTGGTATGACATTTTCTATTTTCAGGTTAAGATTACAACTACGACATAGCGCAAATCGATATAATCCTGTCACGTGACAATGATCCAGTGTTTTCGGATTATTGTCGTCAAAAATAATTGAACAAAACATACAATGTGTAGTCGTAATATATTCAAGTAATTGTTCAGGTGTTAGCGGTTCTATAGGTTTGTTAGCACTTAATATATGTTCTACAAACTTATTAGCTTCCTCCTTTAGTTTTTGCATAAACCATTTTATCGGTTGTTCACCTCTATAAATTTCGAAATTATTTAATTTTGGATTTAATGAAGACACGGTCTGATAAGCAACACTGTAGGGAATATGTTTCTGATATTTATGTGTATAAGACGTGTTCCCATTTTCTTTTTCATCATCGTTATCAATTTTTTGTGAGACTTTCAAAGTCAGCATAAATTACGTATGGTGATTGTATCTGTTTGCGATAGCTGTTGAATTTCAATTTGTTGTTATTAGCTTTCGGTAAATTAATCTTGACGGAATCGAATAGGGAACAATCTGGTAAATGCAATTTCAATTTTTCAGCCGAAATAAAATGACACAGGCATCTGTCACAAATAAAACTTTGCTCTTTATGTTTAGATATTTGTTGGGAGCAAATTTTTCCTAAATCAGTTATTAAACAGTAATGGCTCTGTCTACGTTTAGTTAAATATAAAAGATTGACATGGGTTGCCTTTGTTTCTCTTGTGTGATATAGTGGACCCACTATTGTTCTACCATCTTTATGTACACCGAATACGTTTATCGAAATATGTGGATTTTGTCGTTCAAATTTACGGACATCACATAATTTGAATGGGAATTGAATACCAATTAAATTTAAATAATCATTATAATTTTGTGGATAATCTTTAGTATTGACGGAGTACCGTTTGGTCAGACATGCCAAAATACACCAAACAAAACAAATTTTATCGTTGTTTTTTATATTTAGAATCGCATTGCTCGTCTTTAGTTTTTGTGGTAATTCAATAAAACCGTTTCCTTTCAACGGGTTGTATTTGTTAATATTGACTGCTAAATTTATGACTTCTTTTAGTGCCCAACCACTGTCGCGTTCTTGATATTCGCTCATTTTTAATAAAATAGTGTTAACCATTTCTTCATATATTTCGTGGAAAAGAGATAGCACAGTTATAATATAATTAGACGTGCAAAAATATTTATAATCCGTTTTAGTTTCGTTTATTGAATTTTTAATATAGAGGCAACATAAAACGACGTTTACCTTAATAGACGTAAATTGTCGATGTACATTTTCAATTTTATTTTGTAGAATACTTAAACAGTCGGCCATAAATAGGACGGGATCGGTGTGATGCAAGTTTACAATGACGCCGCTTTGAATGCGTCTACTGAATGCGGTTTTAATCTACATGATCAAACAAGAAAAGTAAATTAAAAAAATCAATAATGTTATCTATTAAACGAAAGAAAACTTACGTCGTTCCAAATAATATTTTGCTGCGGTTGCGGTTTGGATGTGGATTGCAATTCGCCACCAGTCATCGTTCCTTTCTCCAACTGTTGAATTTTGTCTTTGATTTTACAGTTATAATATTTAAGTATACATAGTTCAGATTCTAATTTGCGTTTTTCTCCTAAAGTTCTACTATTTATTATATCATCTTCAACAATTTTTATATTAGTTTCATTTAAACTTAACAGTTCATTGAACTCCGTAACTGTGTTACTACATTTAAATAATTCACTTACTAATTCAATTAAATTATCCATCTCCATATTGTTTAAAAATTATAGTAATAATATTGAAAAAGTATCTGAAATAAATCTATAATTAATGTAAAAGAACAAAACAAAAACTACAAACTTACCAGTTTAAAAGCTTAATTGACATTATTATTTTATGAATTCAACAATTGGGCATACATTGCCCTTAATTGTTTTTATTTCTTTGACAAGTAACGACGATCCAACTAACTCTTTTATCTCTTCGTCCGTCAGTACCGAGAAACGTTTCGGTAGGAAACTCTCGCATTCACCGTCAAGCTCTACCACTAAACTAGAGCCGAACTTGGTAGTTACTCGTTTAATTCCCAGTACTTTATATCGCTTGTTAACTTTCAGTTCGCTTAATTTCTTTGTTTCTAGGTATTTTAAATTAGATAATTGGTTAGCTTTGTCCATTGTCTTGTATTGTTTTGTGTATTGTTGTTATGTTGTGGAATCGTTTGAAGGTACTGACATTTATCATGCATCTTCGATTGAATTTATACCGCATCCTTATCTACGCTTTTGTTATGTTGTGATAGCAGTTCCTGTGTTTTCCACCCATCTGCGGTTGAATTTATACTAGGTACACTTTTATGTACGCTTTTTTTTTTTATATGGTAAGAAGTTGTGATAACAGCTCTTGTATTTTCCGCACTAATATATTTTTGCTTGTACAGTGAATTTCAATCATGTTTAAATTGAATTCTCCCAAATTTACTACTTTATTATTGAATTCGTTAAATTCGTAAAATGTTTGATTTAGGAAAAAAATATATTTCCATTCTTATATCTGAATGCACCATCAATATTTGATGGTATCCCTGGAAACTTTTCGGTAATTAGTCCACGTGTTTTTGGCGTTAAAGTACACTCGTCGATTTCAACAAAATAGTAATTATCGTAAAATATATATGTTTTTCCCGAGTATGTGTTGAAAACAGAATTAATTTTCATCTCTATGGGGATATTAAACTTGGTTGCGGAGTACCTTTGTTTTACTGTAAAATCTGGGAAACCAATCTTATAGAATATGTTTCTGTCGCCATCCAAAATTACAATATCGTCATAAATATTTTGATAGATATGTGTGATAGGGATGAGCGCCCGTGGTAAATAGTTACTGAGTTTTATCGGTTTCGTATATTGCTGTTCTTGTTCGGCAATATTTATAATCCAAGTCCACTCCTCATAAAATACGTACATATGATGATTTGATGTAATTAAAAATTTATTAGCACGAGTTTTACATAAATCCGATTTAATTTCTATTTCCCCATCTTCATCAATTGTATTAATAGTAGAAGTAGTAATAATAGATGAATCTCCTCTTTTTCCATATAGATACTGAATACCTTGTATATCATCGTTAGATAGGCGATCCACATTTTTTGAATAATATGGATACATAATAGATGTAGGATCTGAACTATGACTTAATCCTAAAGTATGTCCAATTTCATGTAATAAAACTTTAAATAAACTGGTCTGATTAAGTGGTTCACTATCGAATCCATAGTACCAGTTTTCACTTCTATCCAAGTGAATTTCGACACATTTATTATCATTCGGCGGAGAAGCATGCGCTAAGATTCCACCTCTTCCATCAAACTTGGCTGAACATTGTCCCCCTAAACATCTCTGATTATTTTTATGGCCATATATCTTATCAGCAAATGAAATTACAATGTCGGGAGCTTTTACCGAATAAAGAAAATTCAAACTTGTATGATTTTGCCACATTTCAAACGCTTTATCGGCAATACTTTGAATCGTTGCATCTGCTAAAGCAAAGTACCAAAGTAATTGCTTTCTATCCCACTTATTCGATTCGGTATTAAACTCATTAGGATAATCCGATATACCGCAACGCGGTTTATGCATTAGTTCAAAAGTTTCATTGTTTAAAGTTCCATCAAGTGGTAGATTGTAATACTCTTGAAATTTTAACAATGCAATTTCTGAATTGGTAATCGTTGTTTCAGATTGATTTAAATATCCATATTGATGAAGATAATCGTTAACATTAAACGATTGTATAGCATGAAGAGAGCAAAACAAGAGTCCGAGTCGAATATACATGATGCTTACACTATGACAGTAAAGATCAAAATGACACCGTATTAGTTGAACTTTATTAATAAGAAAATTCTGTTACAGAACAAAAAATATATACTTAACTAACACACGCACACACATACATCATATTTATACAACTATAATATATCATCTTTAGCAATCCAACTATTTTGGGATAAGCCCAACCACTTTACGTAAAGCTTTTTTTCCGGATCTTCGTAGAATTTTTTCAATTAAAAAGACATCTTTATGCGGGGTTCCTTGCAATTCTTCTTCGTAAAACCCGCCTAGTATAGGTTGACCATTCATATCTTCGAGTATATACGTAGCAGGATTAGTAATTTTCACTTTAGAAATTTTAAACAATTCCGTAGACCAATTAGGCGTATAGCCTTTCTCAAATACACTTTTATGTTTACTAATGCGTACGATATCGCCCACTTTAAACTTCTGTCTACCTTTTATCTTCATGTTATTGTAAACACTTTGCAACAGTTGTTTTTCGTTTTTCAAGTTAACATTAGAAGGTTGCATTGCAATTGTTCTGTGTTTAGTTTTATTATAAGCATCAGTAACTTTTGTTAAAATATCGATCCATTTATATTTAGCACGCATGCTAAACTCTTTATACAATTTATCTTTAATAGTACGAATAACCCTTTCTACAATTGAAGCCTTTTTAGTACTAAACGTCGAATAATGATTTATGGTATATTTTTTCATTAGTTTTTTGAAATGTGCATTATAAAATTCTTTACCGGCATCTGTTTGTAGATTTGCAGGTACTCGAGAGCCTCTAAGTATCTTCTGTATCGCATTCGCCACGTCTTGCCCCGTTTTACTTTTTAACAGGTTCCGTCCATAGATACTTTGAGAAACAATCTATCACGACGAGTATGTATTTGTAACCTCGATTGTCTCGGGCGAAATTTACAAATTCGGCCAAATCGGCCTGCCATAAATCATCGATACCTTTTAATATTACGCGCCTTCTCGAGAAATTTCTTCGGGCCGGGCGATGTATTTCATTAACAATATCCTGTTTAACCAAACTCATTTACGAAAAATAGTAAGATGAGACAACGATTCAGGAATGGGGAGCTGCAGTACTGTACTTGGCGGTATCTCGGATTTGTTTATTGAAGGTTGAGTACTCGGAGTCGTCGGTATCTCAGTATCTTGTGTCTTTGTTGGGAGTTGAATACTCGTCGCTATCTCGGTATCTTGTGTCTTGGGTTTATTTATTTTGATATTAAATTCATCGACAATATTACGTGTCTCCAAGATAGTCGTTTTCAAATCCTTAATATCTCGATTCAACTCCGCTCTCAATTCGTCGGTTTTCGTGTCGAACATTGTTTCGAAAACAACATCGTTGAGTTGCTTTTCAACATCTTCCAAACGTCGCTCGAAATTCGATTTTAGATATGTTGCGTTAAGACTTTCTATTTTTTTATCAATCTCGGCAATATTTTTGTCTATTCTTTTTGCGAGGTCGTTTACTATTCCGTTGGTTATATCATCATGTGCTATATCAACCATTTTCCTTAAATGCGTTCCCCAAGAATCCATTTTATCATCTATATCAATATTTAAGCTATTAATTGACTTATCTGTTATATTTAGAACATCCTTTTTCATCGCATTAATTTTATTATTATAATCGCGTTGCTGCTTATTAAATTTGTTTTCGCACGCTGCCACAACCTCGTTTATTTTTCCATTACTACTGGTTTCTTGGTTTTTAATGTCCGTATTTAACTTTTCTATTAACGTGATCACATATTTTTTATTAGTGCCATCCTGGTCGTGAATAGGGTCCGCTACATAACGAACGCGTTTACTTCCTACATCAATGTCACCTTCTGCTGTTAAAGGTAAGGCAGGTTGCGAACGTTTAGCGCTTATTCTAGTACTACTAAGATAGCAACCGAATTTATCTGTACTCATCGTGATACTGAGGGCAGTTAGATAAATGTTTATTCAATTACACCTGACTCTTTAAGCTCTTCGATGATCGAAACAATTTCGTTATTGTGACTTGTATGACCGGCCTGCTGTGAGGCGATTAACAGTTTAAGTCGATCTACTATCTCATTTATATCATTCCAGTAAACGTAATTGTAAAGGGTGTCGGTGGCACTTGCAATGAGATTTGTACCAATTTGTCCACCACCAGTCCATGACTTCCCTGTGCGTTTTTTAGACAGCAACGGTTTTATTATTTCTTGCCATTTGTATGCTGTGCTACCTCTCATTTGTCGGGTTCCATCGAATCCACGACGATGAACATTCGTCTGTTGTAAAATATCATAATACTGTGATAAGTCATCTTCATTGTATTTTTCTGGATGTGTTTTAAATATTAATTCGTAGAGACCGGGTGTACCTCTATAGCGTTTGCCGTCTATTAATACATCGATCCCATCAATTTCCAGTGTACCTATACCTAATTTCATTTTATTCGTTTCCGGTTCATATGTTACTCCATAGGTAGTATCAAATTCGTTAGACGTGTCTACGAAGAGACCATTTATATATAGTTTCGGTAAAGGATGAAAATTTTCAATAAACTCGTTAACTAATTGCGGACTCTCTTCCGACATTGTTTGATAATATTGACGAAATTCATTCAGTGATTCATGACCGTCCAACTCTAAGGGCTCTTCTTCTTCTGGTTCATTAATGAAAACGCTGTCTTCTTGTTGAACAGGCAGCATAATGTTGGGAACCGCCGACCTCGTGGATGAGATATTTTTGTCCCTTTTTACAGTTTCGGTAAATTCTCGCAGTGGTTCTTTGATCGACTTAATTTCATTTTTTACTGTTGCATCGAGCCCCTCTAACGGTTCCTTAATTGATTTGCTTTCACTCTTTATTGTTGTAGTTAAACCTGTCAGAGGTTCCGTAATTGGTTTGAACATTCTTCGAATTACATCATCTTGATCCGACCGACCCAACTTCAATTGCATGTGTTTCTTTCGTATAGCTTTAGTGGCGTTAATAATGTTCAATTTTAATTTATTCGTCTTTGTTTCCTCTCTTTTCCTTTGCGGTATTCTTTTTTTCCCTCTCATCCTCACAGAGGATATGGCTTCATAGGTAGGTTGTCGAAGGAATGATGTTTGTTGCGATTAATTCACGCCTTTAAAAGCAGTAAAAACATAACAACATCGAAGATATACATTCACAAACATGTGATATATCACAACATCTACTACTACACGACTCACAACAACAAACATGTCTCTCTGCTTCCTCAAAGGTGCAGCCGTTTTCCATTTTTATTACTACCTGATTGTAAGAGTGCGAATGTAGAACTGACTATTTCTTATAACAAAATTACAAATATATAAAGCAATCAAAACCTTTTCTATATCGACCTTTATGTATATCGTCATCCTTATTTATTACCAAGAAACCGTATTTATCTTTCCAGCACTCGCTGCACATCGTCTTAAATTGTTCAAATGTCATGTCAGTACCCACATGATCATCGTAAATGTGACGCAAATTAGTATCGTCCTGTTTAAATAACGCTAGGAAATTTGCATTATCTCTGATTAGATGTTTAGGTACACGAGTATAGGTTTGACATAGATAAAAGCTATCAACGCTTTTATGCCTTCCCATGCAAAAGTATTCTCTAATTTTATCTTGTCTATCGCAAGCCACATCGTCAAAAATAAATATAGAGTTGGTCTTAGCATGTGCCGGGTCCATAATTTCATCGTTTTCTTTGTAAGGAAAATATTTTATATCTTTAACGTTCCGTAAGATGTTCGCCAGCAATCTATATTTAGGTTGATACAGAGACTTTGAATAAACATATATATTATCAAATCTTACACCATTTTCATTAAACAAGAGTGAGAGCATAACGTTCGTTTTACCACAATTGGAAGGACCGCAAATTATGCAACGTATGGAGTTTGGAAGTAGATTACCGTGTCTACCGACAACTTTTGTATTTCTCTCATCGTCCAAATTGATAATTTCTAACACGTCCTTCTGTTTCACGAGTCGCATGGTGATTAAAGCAGAAATAAATTAATACACGCATACATAGTTTTCTTTTTCATATCAATGTTAACTTTTAGAGAGGGTGGAGGTGTAATTAATTCCCTCATCAATAATTTACCTATTGAATTACATATACCCGGTTATCAGTTCTGTGGACCAGGTACGAAACTTCAGAAACGATTGGCACGGGGCGACGTCGGTATAAATCCGTTAGACTCGGCGTGTAGGGAACACGATATTGCATACTCGCAGTTCAAGGACCTCAAGAATAGACATAAGGCGGATAAAGTTTTAGAAGAACGAGCTTGGTCACGTGTTAAAGCAAAAGACGTCAGCTTAGGTGAAAGGGCCTCCGCGTGGATGGTCACCAACACGATGAAGGCTAAACAAAAATTAGGTATGGGTTTAAAAAGAAAAGGAAAAGGAGGAAAGAAACCGTTTAGGAGAGCGATATTTGCAAAGGTAAAAAAGCCCTCAAGAAATTCAAGGGAGATATTAAAGACGGTGCAAAATTGACTTTGACCGCAGCTAAGATTGCTGTTAAAGAAGCTGGGGGGCGCAAACGTATTCGAACACCTAGAATAATTCCCATACCTAAAGAGGGTGGGATATTACCCCTCATTCCTCTGTTCGCCGGTTTGAGTGCTTTAGGTGCCTTAGCAGGAGGTGCAGGCGGAATAGCTCAAGCTGTTAATAAAACTAAAGCGGCACAAAATCAACTACAAGAAGTAAAAAGACATAATAAAACCATGGAAGCCATTGCATTAAAGGGTAAGGGTTTATACATGAAACCGTACAAGAATGGATTAGGACTATATATAAAACGCACTCCATCAAAAACTAATGAGTCGACTGCCGCAAAGACCTTTAACAGATATCGATATTTTGAAACATGGTAAATCTATTAAACATTTTAGAGGTGTATTTATGAGGGATACGTTACCGAAATCACCTCATAAGAATGAAAGCGCAGTCGTTAATCTGGATAGCACTAAAGGACCAGGAACACACTGGGTCTGTTTTGCGAAAAGGGGCTCTATAGTATACTATTTTGATTCGTTCGGTAACTTGAAACCGCCGTTAGAGTTGATGAAATACTTTAATAGCAATGCTCGTCAAACTAAGGTAATATATAATCATGACCGATTTCAAAATTTCAACACAGTGAATTGCGGTCATCTTTGTTTAAAGTTTTTACAAAGCTTATAATACATAGACTACTTACTGGTCTACCCAGTCATGTCGTACACTTTTACATTAAAAGGCACGAGCTCGGTGCTCTCCGCTGATTATTATCCACCAATAGAATTAAATCCTCACCATCAATATGGATTGGGTCTAATAGGCTTTCACAGCTACAATTCGATTCCCAATATAGTCGAAGGTGGAAATAAATTTTACTACGATAAAGATAAAGTTATAACAATTCCGACAGGTTCATATGAAATTACCGATATAGAAGAGTATTTGAAGAATGTATTGCCTAAGGATTCGATATCGCTCAAACCGAATAATAATACTCTAAAATGCGAAATCAAGAGCGCATTTGAAATTAATTTCGAACCGAAAGATTCTATAGGTCGCATGTTAGGTTTCAGTGATGGCATATTGATACCTAAACAAAAGCACACATCAGATTTACCCGTAAAGATTATAAAAGTGATTTCAATAAGGATAGAGTGTAATATAACAACGTCGTCCTTCTACGATACACGTTTATCACATACATTGTACGAGTTTTCTCCGCAAGTAGAACCGGGTTATTCCATAAGTATTGTGCCGCAACATATTATATACCTACCTGTTAATAGCAAACGCATCGATAATATTACATTAACGTTGTTGGATCAAGACGGAGATTTGGTAAATTTTCGCGGTGAGCAGATTGTAATCAGATTGGAATTGAAACAGTTAGCGTGATGGGTATCTCCTTTCGTAACAATTATAAAACACCTGCATTCTCGCAACAAATATACACTTCACCATCTATGCTTGATCGATTAACACCTGTCAATATTAAATTTCTCCAATCGATCGGGTTTAAAGTGAAAAATGGCGGAAAAGCTATCAATATACGAAGGTATTAAATTTGACGAAGCCATAACGAAAGAAGAATATCACACATATTATCCGAGAAATAATAATTTCGATTTGAATGATGAAATACGAATACCGATAAATAATCAGGATGTGTATACAATTCCCGGTGATAGTTATTTATATTTGGAAGGTAAATTTAATCCGAGTACTGAGGGAACTGGAACGTGTGAGCTTACCAATAACGCATACGCATTCCTCTTTGATCAGCTACGATATGAATTGAACGGGGTTGAAGTGGATCGCTGTATAAAACCAGGCATTACGTGTACTATGAAAGCGCTTTTATCCTACAACGACAACGAAAGTAAATCGATGCAGATGGCCGGATGGCACCCCTTTAACAAGAATAGACAACCAACATTATCAAATAACCAATTCAACGCATGTATTCCATTAAGATTCCTATTGGGCTTTGCTGAAGACTATCGAAGAATTATCATTAACAGTTCCCAAGAATTAATATTACTACGGAGTCGTACCGATGATAATTGCTATAAAAATACTGCGGCAGATGGTACTAAGAAGGCTACTATGGAAGTTATCAAAGTGGAATGGCACGTACCACATATTTCAGTTAACGATACAACTCGTTTGTCACTTTTGAAAACATTAAACACCAATAAACCCATCTATATACCATTTAGAAAATGGGACTTGCATGAACTTCCATCGCTACGTAATAACCAAAAAGACATTTGGAGTATCAAAACAAGTACGAATTTGGAGAAACCACGTTTCGTAGTAGTTGCATTCCAAACAAATAGAAAAGATAGTCCAGTAGCTGATGCGAGCGCCCTTGATCACGCTTCAATCAATAATATAAAATTACATTTAAATTCTGATAGTTATCCATATAACAATTTAAATCTGAAAATGAATATTAAACGTTACAGTACCGCATATTGGACGTATGCAGCCTTTCAGTCAAGTTATTACGGAAATCGAATTGCGCAACCGCTTATAGATTATAATACCTTCCATGAGTACCCCCTCTACGTAATAGATTGCTCAAAACAAAATGAATCTGTGAAATCTTCCACAGTGGACATTAAATTAGAGTTTGAAGCAGACATACCGTTCGCTGCTAACACAGTGGCTTACTGTCTTATTATCCATGACAACGTAGTGTCGTACGAAGCTCTCACCGGTATCGTTAAGAAAATTGTTTAATACAACGTCGTGGTGGAGAAGAGAACAAGATTTAGCGATAATATTATTGTGCACAGATGGGTTGATGATGAAGATTCCAAATGGATGCGGTATGTTAATGATAAGGATCGATTTAATCGCAGAATTCAATATTTTGATGGATTAATATCGCCCATCTTAAGCATGACCCACAGAAATAAAATATATCGCAACCGCTTTTCCGAACGGATTCTAATCATGGATATACAGGGATTCAACGTACTACCGGATTTCTTACCAAAAGAAATGAGCATAACGGATGGTGAAAAAATCTTCACGTTTTGTTCAAAGCTCCCGTACCTTTTCGTTCGTTACTACAACAAGAACAGAAATCAATTCGTTGGTTGGAATACAATTACTTCAATCTTCGATACTCATCGGGTTATGTCGATTTGAAATATGTGAAGAATATTTTAGATAGCATTTGTAATTCGTATAATAAAATATACGTGAAAGGGCATCAAAAGCGTGATTATCTTAAAAATACGTAAATGTGGAAATTATTAATTTAGAAAACGATGATCATGTGCCTAATTTAGTTAAAACAGAATTTCCCTGCTTTTATCATTGCGCTACCGATAATAGAAATGTATGTAGTAGTAGTAATGCATGTATGTGTACCGAAAATAATGTTAAAATCCTTTATAATTATATTTTGAATAAATAAAAATACACGAATTATATATTTTTTATTTTTCCTTTAAACATACATAGAAATAAGACTAATCTACTAAAATGAAGAATGTAATGTCCGATTTAAACTTATCTAATTGATAACAAACAATTTCCAGTATACAGTCTACATATTCGGAACTCCATACGGCGGTTTGCTTATCTCGGCGAATACCATCATCCTCGTTGTCAACTCCTTGGTGACCGCAACCGCACAACAGATTACTTACGTACTGATCAATTCTATTCATATCTATATTTTCCTTATTTCGAACGATAGTTTCCAATACAGAATTGTAGTAATATACGAAATCTAATGATTCTAACCGTAATAGTCTCCCATTTACGACGTTTAACAATTTCATTAGCATATCGACACCTTTCTTATCCAATGTTACCTCCTGTCCACGACATTCAATTTGCATTAATGGAACCAGCAGTTTGGAGGTATTTACGTAAATAAATGCCAACTTGAAAACATGAAGTGCATTAGTCACCACGGAGTCGGTAATATGTGCCTTTCCTGCAGCCTCTTTGTAACAATGATCACACGACCATGTCATCTTGGTAGACATGTGACTATTGATATCATCCTGATATTTTAAAAATTCCTCCCATTCATACCTTATTAGCGTGATACATGTCGTTTTATTTCCTTTTCCATTTGCCAATTTTACCACCGGTATAAATCCTCTCGCACTACTCAAACCGGTTGATACGTAACACTTTTGATTCAATGGATATTGCACTTCATTTATCAATCTGTTCTCGTTTTTAATTGCCGTTTCGTATTTTTCCAACATATCGTCAAGTAATTGCGACGGACTCTCCAACTCTTGCTCGTCATTATCCATCACGTACAACCTTTTTCAACAATTTTCTCACTGCACTTCAATCTTCACCGCTACACATCTAAATACATCCTCCCACCACCACGTGTCACGTGCTCCGCTTACGTGCCTCCCCTAACGGGCCCAGCCCCCGCCACCTCCCGGACCACGTCTCCCACCCCCGTGACACGGCTCACACCCCCGTGACACGGCTCCCGCCCCCAGTGACACGGCTCCCGCCCCCAGTGACACGGCTCCCGCCCCCAGTGACACGGCTCCCGCCCCCCGTGGCACGGCTGCCACCCCCGGGCCACTCATACAGGTCACGTGACCGGACAGCCACCCCCAGCCGAAGGCCCTCTCGCCGACTTTTGCAAGTTTTCCCCACGGGCGATTTCTTTTGCAAGCGACTGTTTTCCCCACGGGCGATTTCTTTTGCAAGCGACTGTTTTTTATATAAGAGCGATGAAACCACAGACATGATAACAAACCACAACAAAGTGCCGCCTAATCGTTAGAGTGAGAGGGAAATAGTGGTCCAAAAGGCGGATATCCGGCTTTTCTTATGGGATTGCTACATAGGTGCGAGAGAGAAAGATATATACAAAACCCCCATAGATACCCTACTTTCTTCATAATATTTTTTCCTATCTGTGTTGTGGATAAGCGTTTACCTGGAGCAATAAAAAATAGAGGGTTGGTATATGGGGACGGTAAAAGTCAGAATTCCGGAACGATATTTGGCACAGGTCTTCCTCGTTAATAACAAAACAACTTTTCTTCATAATATTTTTTCCTATCTGTGTTGTGGATAAGCGATTACCTGGAGCAATAAGAAATAGAGGGTTGGTATATGGGGACGGTAAAAGTCAGAATTCCGGAACGATATTTGGCACAGGTCTTCCTCGTTAATAAAAAAACAACTTTTCTTCATAATATTTTTTCCTATCTGTGTTGTGGATAAGCGTTTACCTGGAGCAATAAAAAATAGAGGGTTGGTATATGGGGACGGTAAAAGTCAGAATTCCGGAACGATATTTGGCACAGGTCTTCCTCGTTAATAAAAAAACAACTTTTCTTCATAATATTTTTTCCTATCTGTGTTGTGGATAAGCGTTTACCTGGAGCAATAAAAAATAGAGGGTTGGTATATGGGGACGGTAAAAGTCAGAATTCCGGAACGATATTTGGCACAGGTCTTCCTCGTTAATAACAAAACAACTTTTCTTCATAATATTTTTTCCTATCTGTGTTGTGGATAAGCGATTACCTGGAGCAATAAGAAATAGAGGGTTGGTATATGGGGACGGTAAAAGTCAGAATTCCGGAACGATATTTGGCACAGGTCTTCCTCGTTAATAACAAAACAACTTTTCTTCATAATATTTTTTCCTATCTGTGTTGTGGATAAGCGTTTACCTGGAGCAATAAAAAATAGAGGGTTGGTATATGGGGACGGTAAAAGTCAGAATTCCGGAACGATATTTGGCACAGGTCTTCCTCGTTAATAACAAAACAACTTTTCTTCATAATATTTTTTCCTATCTGTGTTGTGGATAAGCGATTACCTGGAGCAATAAGAAATAGAGGGTTGGTATATGGGGACGGTAAAAGTCAGAATTCCGGAACGATATTTGGCACAGGTCTTCCTCGTTAATAACAAAACAACTTTTCTTCATAATATTTTTTCCTATCTGTGTTGTGGATAAGCGTTTACCTGGAGCAATAAGAAATAGAGGGTTGGTATATGGGGACGGTAAAAGTCAGAATTCCGGAACGATATTTGGCACAGGTCTTCCTCGTTAATAAAAAAACAACTTTTCTTCATAATATTTTTTCCTATCTGTGTTGTGGATAAGCGTTTACCTGGAGCAATAAAAAATAGAGGGTTGGTATATGGGGACGGTAAAAGTCAGAATTCCGGAACGATATTTGGCACAGGTCTTCCTCGTTAATAACAAAACAACTTTTCTTCATAATATTTTTTCCTATCTGTGTTGTGGATAAGCGTTTACCTGGAGCAATAAGAAATAGAGGGTTGGTATATGGGGACGGTAAAAGTCAGAATTCCGGAACGATATTTGGCACAGGTCTTCCTCGTTAATAACAAAACAACTTTTCTTCATAATATTTTTTCCTATCTGTGTTGTGGATAAGCGATTACCTGGAGCAATAAGAAATAGAGGGTTGGTATATGGGGACGGTAAAAGTCAGAATTCCGGAACGATATTTGGCACAGGTCTTCCTCGTTAATAACAAAACAACTTTTCTTCATAATATTTTTTCCTATCTGTGTTGTGGATAAGCGTTTACCTGGAGCAATAAAAAATAGAGGGTTGGTATATGGGGACGGTAAAAGTCAGAATTCCGGAACGATATTTGGCACAGGTCTTCCTCGTTAATAACAAAACAACTTTTCTTCATAATATTTTTTCCTATCTGTGTTGTGGATAAGCGATTACCTGGAGCAATAAGAAATAGAGGGTTGGTATATGGGGACGGTAAAAGTCAGAATTCCGGAACGATATTTGGCACAGGTCTTCCTCGTTAATAACAAAACAACTTTTCTTCATAATATTTTTTCCTATCTGTGTTGTGGATAAGCGTTTACCTGGAGCAATAAAAAATAGAGGGTTGGTATATGGGGACGGTAAAAGTCAGAATTCCGGAACGATATTTGGCACAGGTCTTCCTCGTTAATAACAAAACAACTTTTCTTCATAATATTTTTTCCTATCTGTGTTGTGGATAAGCGATTACCTGGAGCAATAAGAAATAGAGGGTTGGTATATGGGGACGGTAAAAGTCAGAATTCCGGAACGATATTTGGCACAGGTCTTCCTCGTTAATAACAAAACAACTTTTCTTCATAATATTTTTTCCTATCTGTGTTGTGGATAAGCGTTTACCTGGAGCAATAAAAAATAGAGGGTTGGTATATGGGGACGGTAAAAGTCAGAATTCCGGAACGATATTTGGCACAGGTCTTCCTCGTTAATAACAAAACAACTTTTCTTCATAATATTTTTTCCTATCTGTGTTGTGGATAAGCGTTTACCTGGAGCAATAAAAAATAGAGGGTTGGTATATGGGGACGGTAAAAGTCAGAATTCCGGAACGATATTTGGCACAGGTCTTCCTCGTTAATAACAAAACAACTTTTCTTCATAATATTTTTTCCTATCTGTGTTGTGGATAAGCGTTTACCTGGAGCAATAAGAAATAGAGGGTTGGTATATGGGGACGGTAAAAGTCAGAATTCCGGAACGATATTTGGCACAGGTCTTCCTCGTTAATAACAAAACAACTTTTCTTCATAATATTTTTTCCTATCTGTGTTGTGGATAAGCGTTTACCTGGAGCAATAAAAAATAGAGGGTTGGTATATGGGGACGGTAAAAGTCAGAATTCCGGAACGATATTTGGCACAGGTCTTCCTCGTTAATAAAAAAACAACTTTTCTTCATAATATTTTTTCCTATCTGTGTTGTGGATAAGCGTTTACCTGGAGCAATAAGAAATAGAGGGTTGGTATATGGGGACGGTAAAAGTCAGAATTCCGGAACGATATTTGGCACAGGTCTTCCTCGTTAATAAAAAAACAACTTTTCTTCATAATATTTTTTCCTATCTGTGTTGTGGATAAGCGTTTACCTGGAGCAATAAAAAATAGAGGGTTGGTATATGGGGACGGTAAAAGTCAGAATTCCGGAACGATATTTGGCACAGGTCTTCCTCGTTAATAAAAAAACAACTTTTCTTCATAATATTTTTTCCTATCTGTGTTGTGGATAAGCGTTTACCTGGAGCAATAAGAAATAGAGGGTTGGTATATGGGGACGGTAAAAGTCAGAATTCCGGAACGATATTTGGCACAGGTCTTCCTCGTTAATAACAAAACAACTTTTCTTCATAATATTTTTTCCTATCTGTGTTGTGGATAAGCGTTTACCTGGAGCAATAAAAAATAGAGGGTTGGTATATGGGGACGGTAAAAGTCAGAATTCCGGAACGATATTTGGCACAGGTCTTCCTCGTTAATAACAAAACAACTTTTCTTCATAATATTTTTTCCTATCTGTGTTGTGGATAAGCGATTACCTGGAGCAATAAGAAATAGAGGGTTGGTATATGGGGACGGTAAAAGTCAGAATTCCGGAACGATATTTGGCACAGGTCTTCCTCGTTAATAACAAAACAACTTTTCTTCATAATATTTTTTCCTATCTGTGTTGTGGATAAGCGTTTACCTGGAGCAATAAAAAATAGAGGGTTGGTATATGGGGACGGTAAAAGTCAGAATTCCGGAACGATATTTGGCACAGGTCTTCCTCGTTAATAACAAAACAACTTTTCTTCATAATATTTTTTCCTATCTGTGTTGTGGATAAGCGTTTACCTGGAGCAATAAGAAATAGAGGGTTGGTATATGGGGACGGTAAAAGTCAGAATTCCGGAACGATATTTGGCACAGGTCTTCCTCGTTAATAACAAAACAACTTTTCTTCATAATATTTTTTCCTATCTGTGTTGTGGATAAGCGTTTACCTGGAGCAATAAGAAATAGAGGGTTGGTATATGGGGACGGTAAAAGTCAGAATTCCGGAACGATATTTGGCACAGGTCTTCCTCGTTAATAAAAAAACAACTTTTCTTCATAATATTTTTTCCTATCTGTGTTGTGGATAAGCGTTTACCTGGAGCAATAAAAAATAGAGGGTTGGTATATGGGGACGGTAAAAGTCAGAATTCCGGAACGATATTTGGCACAGGTCTTCCTCGTTAATAACAAAACAACTTTTCTTCATAATATTTTTTCCTATCTGTGTTGTGGATAAGCGTTTACCTGGAGCAATAAGAAATAGAGGGTTGGTATATGGGGACGGTAAAAGTCAGAATTCCGGAACGATATTTGGCACAGGTCTTCCTCGTTAATAACAAAACAACTTTTCTTCATAATATTTTTTCCTATCTGTGTTGTGGATAAGCGTTTACCTGGAGCAATAAAAAATAGAGGGTTGGTATATGGGGACGGTAAAAGTCAGAATTCCGGAACGATATTTGGCACAGGTCTTCCTCGTTAATAACAAAACAACTTTTCTTCATAATATTTTTTCCTATCTGTGTTGTGGATAAGCGTTTACCTGGAGCAATAAGAAATAGAGGGTTGGTATATGGGGACGGTAAAAGTCAGAATTCCGGAACGATATTTGGCACAGGTCTTCCTCGTTAATAACAAAACAACTTTTCTTCATAATATTTTTTCCTATCTGTGTTGTGGATAAGCGTTTACCTGGAGCAATAAGAAATAGAGGGTTGGTATATGGGGACGGTAAAAGTCAGAATTCCGGAACGATATTTGGCACAGGTCTTCCTCGTTAATAACAAAACAACTTTTCTTCATAATATTTTTTCCTATCTGTGTTGTGGATAAGCGTTTACCTGGAGCAATAAAAAATAGAGGGTTGGTATATGGGGACGGTAAAAGTCAGAATTCCGGAACGATATTTGGCACAGGTCTTCCTCGTTAATAAAAAAACAACTTTTCTTCATAATATTTTTTCCTATCTGTGTTGTGGATAAGCGTTTACCTGGAGCAATAAAAAATAGAGGGTTGGTATATGGGGACGGTAAAAGTCAGAATTCCGGAACGATATTTGGCACAGGTCTTCCTCGTTAATAACAAAACAACTTTTCTTCATAATATTTTTTCCTATCTGTGTTGTGGATAAGCGATTACCTGGAGCAATAAGAAATAGAGGGTTGGTATATGGGGACGGTAAAAGTCAGAATTCCGGAACGATATTTGGCACAGGTCTTCCTCGTTAATAACAAAACAACTTTTCTTCATAATATTTTTTCCTATCTGTGTTGTGGATAAGCGTTTACCTGGAGCAATAAGAAATAGAGGGTTGGTATATGGGGACGGTAAAAGTCAGAATTCCGGAACGATATTTGGCACAGGTCTTCCTCGTTAATAACAAAACAACTTTTCTTCATAATATTTTTTCCTATCTGTGTTGTGGATAAGCGTTTACCTGGAGCAATAAGAAATAGAGGGTTGGTATATGGGGACGGTAAAAGTCAGAATTCCGGAACGATATTTGGCACAGGTCTTCCTCGTTAATAAAAAAACAACTTTTCTTCATAATATTTTTTCCTATCTGTGTTGTGGATAAGCGTTTACCTGGAGCAATAAGAAATAGAGGGTTGGTATATGGGGACGGTAAAAGTCAGAATTCCGGAACGATATTTGGCACAGGTCTTCCTCGTTAATAACAAAACAACTTTTCTTCATAATATTTTTTCCTATCTGTGTTGTGGATAAGCGTTTACCTGGAGCAATAAAAAATAGAGGGTTGGTATATGGGGACGGTAAAAGTCAGAATTCCGGAACGATATTTGGCACAGGTCTTCCTCGTTAATAAAAAAACAACTTTTCTTCATAATATTTTTTCCTATCTGTGTTGTGGATAAGCGTTTACCTGGAGCAATAAAAAATAGAGGGTTGGTATATGGGGACGGTAAAAGTCAGAATTCCGGAACGATATTTGGCACAGGTCTTCCTCGTTAATAACAAAACAACTTTTCTTCATAATATTTTTTCCTATCTGTGTTGTGGATAAGCGATTACCTGGAGCAATAAAAAATAGAGGGTTGGTATATGGGGACGGTAAAAGTCAGAATTCCGGAACGATATTTGGCACAGGTCTTCCTCGTTAATAACAAAACAACTTTTCTTCATAATATTTTTTCCTATCTGTGTTGTGGATAAGCGTTTACCTGGAGCAATAAAAAATAGAGGGTTGGTATATGGGGACGGTAAAAGTCAGAATTCCGGAACGATATTTGGCACAGGTCTTCCTCGTTAATAACAAAACAACTTTTCTTCATAATATTTTTTCCTATCTGTGTTGTGGATAAGCGTTTACCTGGAGCAATAAGAAATAGAGGGTTGGTATATGGGGACGGTAAAAGTCAGAATTCCGGAACGATATTTGGCACAGGTCTTCCTCGTTAATAACAAAACAACTTTTCTTCATAATATTTTTTCCTATCTGTGTTGTGGATAAGCGTTTACCTGGAGCAATAAAAAATAGAGGGTTGGTATATGGGGACGGTAAAAGTCAGAATTCCGGAACGATATTTGGCACAGGTCTTCCTCGTTAATAACAAAACAACTTTTCTTCATAATATTTTTTCCTATCTGTGTTGTGGATAAGCGATTACCTGGAGCAATAAGAAATAGAGGGTTGGTATATGGGGACGGTAAAAGTCAGAATTCCGGAACGATATTTGGCACAGGTCTTCCTCGTTAATAAAAAAACAACTTTTCTTCATAATATTTTTTCCTATCTGTGTTGTGGATAAGCGTTTACCTGGAGCAATAAAAAATAGAGGGTTGGTATATGGGGACGGTAAAAGTCAGAATTCCGGAACGATATTTGGCACAGGTCTTCCTCGTTAATAAAAAAACAACTTTTCTTCATAATATTTTTTCCTATCTGTGTTGTGGATAAGCGTTTACCTGGAGCAATAAAAAATAGAGGGTTGGTATATGGGGACGGTAAAAGTCAGAATTCCGGAACGATATTTGGCACAGGTCTTCCTCGTTAATAACAAAACAACTTTTCTTCATAATATTTTTTCCTATCTGTGTTGTGGATAAGCGATTACCTGGAGCAATAAGAAATAGAGGGTTGGTATATGGGGACGGTAAAAGTCAGAATTCCGGAACGATATTTGGCACAGGTCTTCCTCGTTAATAACAAAACAACTTTTCTTCATAATATTTTTTCCTATCTGTGTTGTGGATAAGCGATTACCTGGAGCAATAAAAAATAGAGGGTTGGTATATGGGGACGGTAAAAGTCAGAATTCCGGAACGATATTTGGCACAGGTCTTCCTCGTTAATAAAAAAACAACTTTTCTTCATAATATTTTTTCCTATCTGTGTTGTGGATAAGCGTTTACCTGGAGCAATAAGAAATAGAGGGTTGGTATATGGGGACGGTAAAAGTCAGAATTCCGGAACGATATTTGGCACAGGTCTTCCTCGTTAATAACAAAACAACTTTTCTTCATAATATTTTTTCCTATCTGTGTTGTGGATAAGCGTTTACCTGGAGCAATAAAAAATAGAGGGTTGGTATATGGGGACGGTAAAAGTCAGAATTCCGGAACGATATTTGGCACAGGTCTTCCTCGTTAATAACAAAACAACTTTTCTTCATAATATTTTTTCCTATCTGTGTTGTGGATAAGCGTTTACCTGGAGCAATAAAAAATAGAGGGTTGGTATATGGGGACGGTAAAAGTCAGAATTCCGGAACGATATTTGGCACAGGTCTTCCTCGTTAATAACAAAACAACTTTTCTTCATAATATTTTTTCCTATCTGTGTTGTGGATAAGCGTTTACCTGGAGCAATAAGAAATAGAGGGTTGGTATATGGGGACGGTAAAAGTCAGAATTCCGGAACGATATTTGGCACAGGTCTTCCTCGTTAATAACAAAACAACTTTTCTTCATAATATTTTTTCCTATCTGTGTTGTGGATAAGCGTTTACCTGGAGCAATAAGAAATAGAGGGTTGGTATATGGGGACGGTAAAAGTCAGAATTCCGGAACGATATTTGGCACAGGTCTTCCTCGTTAATAACAAAACAACTTTTCTTCATAATATTTTTTCCTATCTGTGTTGTGGATAAGCGTTTACCTGGAGCAATAAGAAATAGAGGGTTGGTATATGGGGACGGTAAAAGTCAGAATTCCGGAACGATATTTGGCACAGGTCTTCCTCGTTAATAACAAAACAACTTTTCTTCATAATATTTTTTCCTATCTGTGTTGTGGATAAGCGTTTACCTGGAGCAATAAGAAATAGAGGGTTGGTATATGGGGACGGTAAAAGTCAGAATTCCGGAACGATATTTGGCACAGGTCTTCCTCGTTAATAACAAAACAACTTTTCTTCATAATATTTTTTCCTATCTGTGTTGTGGATAAGCGTTTACCTGGAGCAATAAAAAATAGAGGGTTGGTATATGGGGACGGTAAAAGTCAGAATTCCGGAACGATATTTGGCACAGGTCTTCCTCGTTAATAAAAAAACAACTTTTCTTCATAATATTTTTTCCTATCTGTGTTGTGGATAAGCGTTTACCTGGAGCAATAAAAAATAGAGGGTTGGTATATGGGGACGGTAAAAGTCAGAATTCCGGAACGATATTTGGCACAGGTCTTCCTCGTTAATAACAAAACAACTTTTCTTCATAATATTTTTTCCTATCTGTGTTGTGGATAAGCGTTTACCTGGAGCAATAAGAAATAGAGGGTTGGTATATGGGGACGGTAAAAGTCAGAATTCCGGAACGATATTTGGCACAGGTCTTCCTCGTTAATAACAAAACAACTTTTCTTCATAATATTTTTTCCTATCTGTGTTGTGGATAAGCGTTTACCTGGAGCAATAAGAAATAGAGGGTTGGTATATGGGGACGGTAAAAGTCAGAATTCCGGAACGATATTTGGCACAGGTCTTCCTCGTTAATAACAAAACAACTTTTCTTCATAATATTTTTTCCTATCTGTGTTGTGGATAAGCGTTTACCTGGAGCAATAAGAAATAGAGGGTTGGTATATGGGGACGGTAAAAGTCAGAATTCCGGAACGATATTTGGCACAGGTCTTCCTCGTTAATAACAAAACAACTTTTCTTCATAATATTTTTTCCTATCTGTGTTGTGGATAAGCGTTTACCTGGAGCAATAAGAAATAGAGGGTTGGTATATGGGGACGGTAAAAGTCAGAATTCCGGAACGATATTTGGCACAGGTCTTCCTCGTTAATAAAAAAACAACTTTTCTTCATAATATTTTTTCCTATCTGTGTTGTGGATAAGCGTTTACCTGGAGCAATAAAAAATAGAGGGTTGGTATATGGGGACGGTAAAAGTCAGAATTCCGGAACGATATTTGGCACAGGTCTTCCTCGTTAATAAAAAAACAACTTTTCTTCATAATATTTTTTCCTATCTGTGTTGTGGATAAGCGTTTACCTGGAGCAATAAGAAATAGAGGGTTGGTATATGGGGACGGTAAAAGTCAGAATTCCGGAACGATATTTGGCACAGGTCTTCCTCGTTAATAACAAAACAACTTTTCTTCATAATATTTTTTCCTATCTGTGTTGTGGATAAGCGTTTACCTGGAGCAATAAGAAATAGAGGGTTGGTATATGGGGACGGTAAAAGTCAGAATTCCGGAACGATATTTGGCACAGGTCTTCCTCGTTAATAACAAAACAACTTTTCTTCATAATATTTTTTCCTATCTGTGTTGTGGATAAGCGTTTACCTGGAGCAATAAAAAATAGAGGGTTGGTATATGGGGACGGTAAAAGTCAGAATTCCGGAACGATATTTGGCACAGGTCTTCCTCGTTAATAACAAAACAACTTTTCTTCATAATATTTTTTCCTATCTGTGTTGTGGATAAGCGTTTACCTGGAGCAATAAGAAATAGAGGGTTGGTATATGGGGACGGTAAAAGTCAGAATTCCGGAACGATATTTGGCACAGGTCTTCCTCGTTAATAACAAAACAACTTTTCTTCATAATATTTTTTCCTATCTGTGTTGTGGATAAGCGTTTACCTGGAGCAATAAAAAATAGAGGGTTGGTATATGGGGACGGTAAAAGTCAGAATTCCGGAACGATATTTGGCACAGGTCTTCCTCGTTAATAACAAAACAACTTTTCTTCATAATATTTTTTCCTATCTGTGTTGTGGATAAGCGTTTACCTGGAGCAATAAGAAATAGAGGGTTGGTATATGGGGACGGTAAAAGTCAGAATTCCGGAACGATATTTGGCACAGGTCTTCCTCGTTAATAACAAAACAACTTTTCTTCATAATATTTTTTCCTATCTGTGTTGTGGATAAGCGTTTACCTGGAGCAATAAAAAATAGAGGGTTGGTATATGGGGACGGTAAAAGTCAGAATTCCGGAACGATATTTGGCACAGGTCTTCCTCGTTAATAACAAAACAACTTTTCTTCATAATATTTTTTCCTATCTGTGTTGTGGATAAGCGATTACCTGGAGCAATAAGAAATAGAGGGTTGGTATATGGGGACGGTAAAAGTCAGAATTCCGGAACGATATTTGGCACAGGTCTTCCTCGTTAATAAAAAAACAACTTTTCTTCATAATATTTTTTCCTATCTGTGTTGTGGATAAGCGTTTACCTGGAGCAATAAAAAATAGAGGGTTGGTATATGGGGACGGTAAAAGTCAGAATTCCGGAACGATATTTGGCACAGGTCTTCCTCGTTAATAAAAAAACAACTTTTCTTCATAATATTTTTTCCTATCTGTGTTGTGGATAAGCGTTTACCTGGAGCAATAAAAAATAGAGGGTTGGTATATGGGGACGGTAAAAGTCAGAATTCCGGAACGATATTTGGCACAGGTCTTCCTCGTTAATAAAAAAACAACTTTTCTTCATAATATTTTTTCCTATCTGTGTTGTGGATAAGCGTTTACCTGGAGCAATAAAAAATAGAGGGTTGGTATATGGGGACGGTAAAAGTCAGAATTCCGGAACGATATTTGGCACAGGTCTTCCTCGTTAATAACAAAACAACTTTTCTTCATAATATTTTTTCCTATCTGTGTTGTGGATAAGCGTTTACCTGGAGCAATAAAAAATAGAGGGTTGGTATATGGGGACGGTAAAAGTCAGAATTCCGGAACGATATTTGGCACAGGTCTTCCTCGTTAATAAAAAAACAACTTTTCTTCATAATATTTTTTCCTATCTGTGTTGTGGATAAGCGATTACCTGGAGCAATAAGAAATAGAGGGTTGGTATATGGGGACGGTAAAAGTCAGAATTCCGGAACGATATTTGGCACAGGTCTTCCTCGTTAATAACAAAACAACTTTTCTTCATAATATTTTTTCCTATCTGTGTTGTGGATAAGCGTTTACCTGGAGCAATAAAAAATAGAGGGTTGGTATATGGGGACGGTAAAAGTCAGAATTCCGGAACGATATTTGGCACAGGTCTTCCTCGTTAATAAAAAAACAACTTTTCTTCATAATATTTTTTCCTATCTGTGTTGTGGATAAGCGTTTACCTGGAGCAATAAAAAATAGAGGGTTGGTATATGGGGACGGTAAAAGTCAGAATTCCGGAACGATATTTGGCACAGGTCTTCCTCGTTAATAACAAAACAACTTTTCTTCATAATATTTTTTCCTATCTGTGTTGTGGATAAGCGTTTACCTGGAGCAATAAGAAATAGAGGGTTGGTATATGGGGACGGTAAAAGTCAGAATTCCGGAACGATATTTGGCACAGGTCTTCCTCGTTAATAACAAAACAACTTTTCTTCATAATATTTTTTCCTATCTGTGTTGTGGATAAGCGTTTACCTGGAGCAATAAAAAATAGAGGGTTGGTATATGGGGACGGTAAAAGTCAGAATTCCGGAACGATATTTGGCACAGGTCTTCCTCGTTAATAACAAAACAACTTTTCTTCATAATATTTTTTCCTATCTGTGTTGTGGATAAGCGATTACCTGGAGCAATAAGAAATAGAGGGTTGGTATATGGGGACGGTAAAAGTCAGAATTCCGGAACGATATTTGGCACAGGTCTTCCTCGTTAATAAAAAAACAACTTTTCTTCATAATATTTTTTCCTATCTGTGTTGTGGATAAGCGTTTACCTGGAGCAATAAAAAATAGAGGGTTGGTATATGGGGACGGTAAAAGTCAGAATTCCGGAACGATATTTGGCACAGGTCTTCCTCGTTAATAAAAAAACAACTTTTCTTCATAATATTTTTTCCTATCTGTGTTGTGGATAAGCGATTACCTGGAGCAATAAGAAATAGAGGGTTGGTATATGGGGACGGTAAAAGTCAGAATTCCGGAACGATATTTGGCACAGGTCTTCCTCGTTAATAACAAAACAACTTTTCTTCATAATATTTTTTCCTATCTGTGTTGTGGATAAGCGTTTACCTGGAGCAATAAAAAATAGAGGGTTGGTATATGGGGACGGTAAAAGTCAGAATTCCGGAACGATATTTGGCACAGGTCTTCCTCGTTAATAACAAAACAACTTTTCTTCATAATATTTTTTCCTATCTGTGTTGTGGATAAGCGTTTACCTGGAGCAATAAAAAATAGAGGGTTGGTATATGGGGACGGTAAAAGTCAGAATTCCGGAACGATATTTGGCACAGGTCTTCCTCGTTAATAAAAAAACAACTTTTCTTCATAATATTTTTTCCTATCTGTGTTGTGGATAAGCGTTTACCTGGAGCAATAAAAAATAGAGGGTTGGTATATGGGGACGGTAAAAGTCAGAATTCCGGAACGATATTTGGCACAGGTCTTCCTCGTTAATAAAAAAACAACTTTTCTTCATAATATTTTTTCCTATCTGTGTTGTGGATAAGCGTTTACCTGGAGCAATAAAAAATAGAGGGTTGGTATATGGGGACGGTAAAAGTCAGAATTCCGGAACGATATTTGGCACAGGTCTTCCTCGTTAATAACAAAACAACTTTTCTTCATAATATTTTTTCCTATCTGTGTTGTGGATAAGCGTTTACCTGGAGCAATAAGAAATAGAGGGTTGGTATATGGGGACGGTAAAAGTCAGAATTCCGGAACGATATTTGGCACAGGTCTTCCTCGTTAATAACAAAACAACTTTTCTTCATAATATTTTTTCCTATCTGTGTTGTGGATAAGCGTTTACCTGGAGCAATAAAAAATAGAGGGTTGGTATATGGGGACGGTAAAAGTCAGAATTCCGGAACGATATTTGGCACAGGTCTTCCTCGTTAATAAAAAAACAACTTTTCTTCATAATATTTTTTCCTATCTGTGTTGTGGATAAGCGTTTACCTGGAGCAATAAAAAATAGAGGGTTGGTATATGGGGACGGTAAAAGTCAGAATTCCGGAACGATATTTGGCACAGGTCTTCCTCGTTAATAACAAAACAACTTTTCTTCATAATATTTTTTCCTATCTGTGTTGTGGATAAGCGATTACCTGGAGCAATAAAAAATAGAGGGTTGGTATATGGGGACGGTAAAAGTCAGAATTCCGGAACGATATTTGGCACAGGTCTTCCTCGTTAATAACAAAACAACTTTTCTTCATAATATTTTTTCCTATCTGTGTTGTGGATAAGCGTTTACCTGGAGCAATAAGAAATAGAGGGTTGGTATATGGGGACGGTAAAAGTCAGAATTCCGGAACGATATTTGGCACAGGTCTTCCTCGTTAATAACAAAACAACTTTTCTTCATAATATTTTTTCCTATCTGTGTTGTGGATAAGCGTTTACCTGGAGCAATAAGAAATAGAGGGTTGGTATATGGGGACGGTAAAAGTCAGAATTCCGGAACGATATTTGGCACAGGTCTTCCTCGTTAATAAAAAAACAACTTTTCTTCATAATATTTTTTCCTATCTGTGTTGTGGATAAGCGTTTACCTGGAGCAATAAAAAATAGAGGGTTGGTATATGGGGACGGTAAAAGTCAGAATTCCGGAACGATATTTGGCACAGGTCTTCCTCGTTAATAAAAAAACAACTTTTCTTCATAATATTTTTTCCTATCTGTGTTGTGGATAAGCGTTTACCTGGAGCAATAAAAAATAGAGGGTTGGTATATGGGGACGGTAAAAGTCAGAATTCCGGAACGATATTTGGCACAGGTCTTCCTCGTTAATAACAAAACAACTTTTCTTCATAATATTTTTTCCTATCTGTGTTGTGGATAAGCGATTACCTGGAGCAATAAGAAATAGAGGGTTGGTATATGGGGACGGTAAAAGTCAGAATTCCGGAACGATATTTGGCACAGGTCTTCCTCGTTAATAACAAAACAACTTTTCTTCATAATATTTTTTCCTATCTGTGTTGTGGATAAGCGATTACCTGGAGCAATAAGAAATAGAGGGTTGGTATATGGGGACGGTAAAAGTCAGAATTCCGGAACGATATTTGGCACAGGTCTTCCTCGTTAATAACAAAACAACTTTTCTTCATAATATTTTTTCCTATCTGTGTTGTGGATAAGCGTTTACCTGGAGCAATAAAAAATAGAGGGTTGGTATATGGGGACGGTAAAAGTCAGAATTCCGGAACGATATTTGGCACAGGTCTTCCTCGTTAATAACAAAACAACTTTTCTTCATAATATTTTTTCCTATCTGTGTTGTGGATAAGCGTTTACCTGGAGCAATAAGAAATAGAGGGTTGGTATATGGGGACGGTAAAAGTCAGAATTCCGGAACGATATTTGGCACAGGTCTTCCTCGTTAATAACAAAACAACTTTTCTTCATAATATTTTTTCCTATCTGTGTTGTGGATAAGCGTTTACCTGGAGCAATAAGAAATAGAGGGTTGGTATATGGGGACGGTAAAAGTCAGAATTCCGGAACGATATTTGGCACAGGTCTTCCTCGTTAATAACAAAACAACTTTTCTTCATAATATTTTTTCCTATCTGTGTTGTGGATAAGCGTTTACCTGGAGCAATAAGAAATAGAGGGTTGGTATATGGGGACGGTAAAAGTCAGAATTCCGGAACGATATTTGGCACAGGTCTTCCTCGTTAATAACAAAACAACTTTTCTTCATAATATTTTTTCCTATCTGTGTTGTGGATAAGCGTTTACCTGGAGCAATAAAAAATAGAGGGTTGGTATATGGGGACGGTAAAAGTCAGAATTCCGGAACGATATTTGGCACAGGTCTTCCTCGTTAATAACAAAACAACTTTTCTTCATAATATTTTTTCCTATCTGTGTTGTGGATAAGCGATTACCTGGAGCAATAAGAAATAGAGGGTTGGTATATGGGGACGGTAAAAGTCAGAATTCCGGAACGATATTTGGCACAGGTCTTCCTCGTTAATAAAAAAACAACTTTTCTTCATAATATTTTTTCCTATCTGTGTTGTGGATAAGCGATTACCTGGAGCAATAAGAAATAGAGGGTTGGTATATGGGGACGGTAAAAGTCAGAATTCCGGAACGATATTTGGCACAGGTCTTCCTCGTTAATAACAAAACAACTTTTCTTCATAATATTTTTTCCTATCTGTGTTGTGGATAAGCGTTTACCTGGAGCAATAAAAAATAGAGGGTTGGTATATGGGGACGGTAAAAGTCAGAATTCCGGAACGATATTTGGCACAGGTCTTCCTCGTTAATAACAAAACAACTTTTCTTCATAATATTTTTTCCTATCTGTGTTGTGGATAAGCGATTACCTGGAGCAATAAGAAATAGAGGGTTGGTATATGGGGACGGTAAAAGTCAGAATTCCGGAACGATATTTGGCACAGGTCTTCCTCGTTAATAACAAAACAACTTTTCTTCATAATATTTTTTCCTATCTGTGTTGTGGATAAGCGATTACCTGGAGCAATAAGAAATAGAGGGTTGGTATATGGGGACGGTAAAAGTCAGAATTCCGGAACGATATTTGGCACAGGTCTTCCTCGTTAATAACAAAACAACTTTTCTTCATAATATTTTTTCCTATCTGTGTTGTGGATAAGCGATTACCTGGAGCAATAAGAAATAGAGGGTTGGTATATGGGGACGGTAAAAGTCAGAATTCCGGAACGATATTTGGCACAGGTCTTCCTCGTTAATAACAAAACAACTTTTCTTCATAATATTTTTTCCTATCTGTGTTGTGGATAAGCGTTTACCTGGAGCAATAAAAAATAGAGGGTTGGTATATGGGGACGGTAAAAGTCAGAATTCCGGAACGATATTTGGCACAGGTCTTCCTCGTTAATAACAAAACAACTTTTCTTCATAATATTTTTTCCTATCTGTGTTGTGGATAAGCGTTTACCTGGAGCAATAAAAAATAGAGGGTTGGTATATGGGGACGGTAAAAGTCAGAATTCCGGAACGATATTTGGCACAGGTCTTCCTCGTTAATAAAAAAACAACTTTTCTTCATAATATTTTTTCCTATCTGTGTTGTGGATAAGCGTTTACCTGGAGCAATAAAAAATAGAGGGTTGGTATATGGGGACGGTAAAAGTCAGAATTCCGGAACGATATTTGGCACAGGTCTTCCTCGTTAATAAAAAAACAACTTTTCTTCATAATATTTTTTCCTATCTGTGTTGTGGATAAGCGTTTACCTGGAGCAATAAAAAATAGAGGGTTGGTATATGGGGACGGTAAAAGTCAGAATTCCGGAACGATATTTGGCACAGGTCTTCCTCGTTAATAAAAAAACAACTTTTCTTCATAATATTTTTTCCTATCTGTGTTGTGGATAAGCGTTTACCTGGAGCAATAAGAAATAGAGGGTTGGTATATGGGGACGGTAAAAGTCAGAATTCCGGAACGATATTTGGCACAGGTCTTCCTCGTTAATAACAAAACAACTTTTCTTCATAATATTTTTTCCTATCTGTGTTGTGGATAAGCGTTTACCTGGAGCAATAAGAAATAGAGGGTTGGTATATGGGGACGGTAAAAGTCAGAATTCCGGAACGATATTTGGCACAGGTCTTCCTCGTTAATAAAAAACAACTTTTCTTCATAATATTTTTTCCTATCTGTGTTGTGGATAAGCGTTTACCTGGAGCAATAAAAAATAGAGGGTTGGTATATGGGGACGGTAAAAGTCAGAATTCCGGAACGATATTTGGCACAGGTCTTCCTCGTTAATAACAAAACAACTTTTCTTCATAATATTTTTTCCTATCTGTGTTGTGGATAAGCGTTTACCTGGAGCAATAAGAAATAGAGGGTTGGTATATGGGGACGGTAAAAGTCAGAATTCCGGAACGATATTTGGCACAGGTCTTCCTCGTTAATAACAAAACAACTTTTCTTCATAATATTTTTTCCTATCTGTGTTGTGGATAAGCGTTTACCTGGAGCAATAAGAAATAGAGGGTTGGTATATGGGGACGGTAAAAGTCAGAATTCCGGAACGATATTTGGCACAGGTCTTCCTCGTTAATAACAAAACAACTTTTCTTCATAATATTTTTTCCTATCTGTGTTGTGGATAAGCGTTTACCTGGAGCAATAAAAAATAGAGGGTTGGTATATGGGGACGGTAAAAGTCAGAATTCCGGAACGATATTTGGCACAGGTCTTCCTCGTTAATAAAAAAACAACTTTTCTTCATAATATTTTTTCCTATCTGTGTTGTGGATAAGCGTTTACCTGGAGCAATAAAAAATAGAGGGTTGGTATATGGGGACGGTAAAAGTCAGAATTCCGGAACGATATTTGGCACAGGTCTTCCTCGTTAATAACAAAACAACTTTTCTTCATAATATTTTTTCCTATCTGTGTTGTGGATAAGCGTTTACCTGGAGCAATAAGAAATAGAGGGTTGGTATATGGGGACGGTAAAAGTCAGAATTCCGGAACGATATTTGGCACAGGTCTTCCTCGTTAATAACAAAACAACTTTTCTTCATAATATTTTTTCCTATCTGTGTTGTGGATAAGCGTTTACCTGGAGCAATAAAAAATAGAGGGTTGGTATATGGGGACGGTAAAAGTCAGAATTCCGGAACGATATTTGGCACAGGTCTTCCTCGTTAATAAAAAAACAACTTTTCTTCATAATATTTTTTCCTATCTGTGTTGTGGATAAGCGATTACCTGGAGCAATAAGAAATAGAGGGTTGGTATATGGGGACGGTAAAAGTCAGAATTCCGGAACGATATTTGGCACAGGTCTTCCTCGTTAATAACAAAACAACTTTTCTTCATAATATTTTTTCCTATCTGTGTTGTGGATAAGCGTTTACCTGGAGCAATAAAAAATAGAGGGTTGGTATATGGGGACGGTAAAAGTCAGAATTCCGGAACGATATTTGGCACAGGTCTTCCTCGTTAATAACAAAACAACTTTTCTTCATAATATTTTTTCCTATCTGTGTTGTGGATAAGCGTTTACCTGGAGCAATAAAAAATAGAGGGTTGGTATATGGGGACGGTAAAAGTCAGAATTCCGGAACGATATTTGGCACAGGTCTTCCTCGTTAATAAAAAAACAACTTTTCTTCATAATATTTTTTCCTATCTGTGTTGTGGATAAGCGTTTACCTGGAGCAATAAAAAATAGAGGGTTGGTATATGGGGACGGTAAAAGTCAGAATTCCGGAACGATATTTGGCACAGGTCTTCCTCGTTAATAACAAAACAACTTTTCTTCATAATATTTTTTCCTATCTGTGTTGTGGATAAGCGTTTACCTGGAGCAATAAAAAATAGAGGGTTGGTATATGGGGACGGTAAAAGTCAGAATTCCGGAACGATATTTGGCACAGGTCTTCCTCGTTAATAACAAAACAACTTTTCTTCATAATATTTTTTCCTATCTGTGTTGTGGATAAGCGTTTACCTGGAGCAATAAGAAATAGAGGGTTGGTATATGGGGACGGTAAAAGTCAGAATTCCGGAACGATATTTGGCACAGGTCTTCCTCGTTAATAACAAAACAACTTTTCTTCATAATATTTTTTCCTATCTGTGTTGTGGATAAGCGTTTACCTGGAGCAATAAGAAATAGAGGGTTGGTATATGGGGACGGTAAAAGTCAGAATTCCGGAACGATATTTGGCACAGGTCTTCCTCGTTAATAAAAAAACAACTTTTCTTCATAATATTTTTTCCTATCTGTGTTGTGGATAAGCGTTTACCTGGAGCAATAAAAAATAGAGGGTTGGTATATGGGGACGGTAAAAGTCAGAATTCCGGAACGATATTTGGCACAGGTCTTCCTCGTTAATAAAAAAACAACTTTTCTTCATAATATTTTTTCCTATCTGTGTTGTGGATAAGCGTTTACCTGGAGCAATAAAAAATAGAGGGTTGGTATATGGGGACGGTAAAAGTCAGAATTCCGGAACGATATTTGGCACAGGTCTTCCTCGTTAATAAAAAAACAACTTTTCTTCATAATATTTTTTCCTATCTGTGTTGTGGATAAGCGTTTACCTGGAGCAATAAAAAATAGAGGGTTGGTATATGGGGACGGTAAAAGTCAGAATTCCGGAACGATATTTGGCACAGGTCTTCCTCGTTAATAAAAAAACAACTTTTCTTCATAATATTTTTTCCTATCTGTGTTGTGGATAAGCGTTTACCTGGAGCAATAAAAAATAGAGGGTTGGTATATGGGGACGGTAAAAGTCAGAATTCCGGAACGATATTTGGCACAGGTCTTCCTCGTTAATAACAAAACAACTTTTCTTCATAATATTTTTTCCTATCTGTGTTGTGGATAAGCGTTTACCTGGAGCAATAAAAAATAGAGGGTTGGTATATGGGGACGGTAAAAGTCAGAATTCCGGAACGATATTTGGCACAGGTCTTCCTCGTTAATAAAAAAACAACTTTTCTTCATAATATTTTTTCCTATCTGTGTTGTGGATAAGCGTTTACCTGGAGCAATAAAAAATAGAGGGTTGGTATATGGGGACGGTAAAAGTCAGAATTCCGGAACGATATTTGGCACAGGTCTTCCTCGTTAATAACAAAACAACTTTTCTTCATAATATTTTTTCCTATCTGTGTTGTGGATAAGCGTTTACCTGGAGCAATAAGAAATAGAGGGTTGGTATATGGGGACGGTAAAAGTCAGAATTCCGGAACGATATTTGGCACAGGTCTTCCTCGTTAATAACAAAACAACTTTTCTTCATAATATTTTTTCCTATCTGTGTTGTGGATAAGCGATTACCTGGAGCAATAAGAAATAGAGGGTTGGTATATGGGGACGGTAAAAGTCAGAATTCCGGAACGATATTTGGCACAGGTCTTCCTCGTTAATAAAAAAACAACTTTTCTTCATAATATTTTTTCCTATCTGTGTTGTGGATAAGCGATTACCTGGAGCAATAAGAAATAGAGGGTTGGTATATGGGGACGGTAAAAGTCAGAATTCCGGAACGATATTTGGCACAGGTCTTCCTCGTTAATAACAAAACAACTTTTCTTCATAATATTTTTTCCTATCTGTGTTGTGGATAAGCGATTACCTGGAGCAATAAGAAATAGAGGGTTGGTATATGGGGACGGTAAAAGTCAGAATTCCGGAACGATATTTGGCACAGGTCTTCCTCGTTAATAACAAAACAACTTTTCTTCATAATATTTTTTCCTATCTGTGTTGTGGATAAGCGATTACCTGGAGCAATAAGAAATAGAGGGTTGGTATATGGGGACGGTAAAAGTCAGAATTCCGGAACGATATTTGGCACAGGTCTTCCTCGTTAATAACAAAACAACTTTTCTTCATAATATTTTTTCCTATCTGTGTTGTGGATAAGCGTTTACCTGGAGCAATAAAAAATAGAGGGTTGGTATATGGGGACGGTAAAAGTCAGAATTCCGGAACGATATTTGGCACAGGTCTTCCTCGTTAATAAAAAAACAACTTTTCTTCATAATATTTTTTCCTATCTGTGTTGTGGATAAGCGTTTACCTGGAGCAATAAAAAATAGAGGGTTGGTATATGGGGACGGTAAAAGTCAGAATTCCGGAACGATATTTGGCACAGGTCTTCCTCGTTAATAAAAAAACAACTTTTCTTCATAATATTTTTTCCTATCTGTGTTGTGGATAAGCGTTTACCTGGAGCAATAAAAAATAGAGGGTTGGTATATGGGGACGGTAAAAGTCAGAATTCCGGAACGATATTTGGCACAGGTCTTCCTCGTTAATAACAAAACAACTTTTCTTCATAATATTTTTTCCTATCTGTGTTGTGGATAAGCGTTTACCTGGAGCAATAAAAAATAGAGGGTTGGTATATGGGGACGGTAAAAGTCAGAATTCCGGAACGATATTTGGCACAGGTCTTCCTCGTTAATAACAAAACAACTTTTCTTCATAATATTTTTTCCTATCTGTGTTGTGGATAAGCGATTACCTGGAGCAATAAAAAATAGAGGGTTGGTATATGGGGACGGTAAAAGTCAGAATTCCGGAACGATATTTGGCACAGGTCTTCCTCGTTAATAAAAAAACAACTTTTCTTCATAATATTTTTTCCTATCTGTGTTGTGGATAAGCGATTACCTGGAGCAATAAGAAATAGAGGGTTGGTATATGGGGACGGTAAAAGTCAGAATTCCGGAACGATATTTGGCACAGGTCTTCCTCGTTAATAACAAAACAACTTTTCTTCATAATATTTTTTCCTATCTGTGTTGTGGATAAGCGATTACCTGGAGCAATAAGAAATAGAGGGTTGGTATATGGGGACGGTAAAAGTCAGAATTCCGGAACGATATTTGGCACAGGTCTTCCTCGTTAATAAAA
>JAYRCI010000070.1:0-41780 GCA_038088585.1 Chrysina gloriosa | reverse complement strand
CCTGTGAACGCTGCTATATATATATATATAATTTGTTTAGATTATTTCAAACGGTTGCCCAGAAGATGGAAAAACGTCAAAAGAATGCTAAAAATCACTAAAATCGCATACCCGATTTTCGCTAATATGGGACTTAGAACGTTAAATCCAACATCAATCGATGCGTCTTGACGAGGCCAAATCAACGGCGTGGGATTTTTTTACTTTACTCCAACGGTTACCGAGAAAATCGCGAAGAACTGCGAAAAAATCTTAAAAAATTGCTAAATTTCACCCTAAGGACGGTTCTTTTTCAAGCTACGATATTCTCTCCTACACCATTCGAAAGAACGCCTTTTTCTGATTTAACATCAACCCCCATTTGGTTTTCTATCGTTAGTAGTTTAGGCGCTACGAGCGCTTGAAGTATGCCCTGTTTCGCCCTATATTCACCCTTATATTCGGTCTATTTTCGACGTTTTACCCTTCAACTTCAAATAGCGTTTTCTCGAAAACTATGGGTTCCACGTCCGAACCGATATATTCTACGTAATTAGCGGCCCGAATATGTATATTCTAGGCACAAAATAACCGCGAAATTCGAACATGAAATTTTCGTCGAATATTCGAAAAAAGCCTTATATACACCCCTATTTTAACCCCTTTTCCCCTAACTTCGTAAGGCATTTTCTCGAAACCTATGCCTTCTAGGTCCGAACCGATATATTTTACGTAATTACCGGTCCGAAAATGTATATTTTGACGCAAAATAATTTCGAAATTTGAGCATGACTTTTTCGTGAAATGACCAATCTATCGTTAAAAATCGTTGAAAAACGCGATTTGCAATTTTGGCCAAATTTCAAATCGCTCTCACCACTTTATTTATTGCTCGATTGCGATCGAATAGACCCTTATATATGCAGATTTTGTCTAAGAAACGAATGGAACAAGAACGAACGATCTATCTCTAATAGTTTTCGCGCTAGGACGAAATTATGGGAATTTTTATAACAAAATTTTTCAAACTTTAAACTACCATATCTCCGGAACGGTAAGACTTAGGGACCTGCGGTTTGCTTTATTTTAATCAGCTCCTCGAGTACTATAAACCTACCGAGTTTGAACTCGCTAGTGCTATCGGAAGTATGTTATCTCGAAAAACTGAAAAAATTCTATACCTTGAGGTAGAAATTCGTTTGGACAAAAATAATTTTTGCGTCCAATCGCGTCCAAAATATGCCTATCCGACTAATTTTGACCCGTAGATTCCAAATCTTCCATCCCCGACGCTCTATCTCTTACCGTTCTCGAGCCAAAGAAAACTTCGCCCGATTGCGTTCGAAATGCGCCTATCGGATAGGTCTCGACGAGTAGATTCCAAATATGGCATTATAAACGCTCTAGCTCCAACCGTTACGGAGATATGGACGATTTAAGTTTCCTTCGTCCTAGCGCGTTCATTCACATACCAATCGACGAGTCTTGACGCGCTGATTTCAACGGTATATAATTTGTTTAGATTATTTCAAACGGTTGCCGAGAAAATGCAAAAAACCGCAAAAAAGTGCTAAAATGACATACCCCTTTTTCACTAATATCGGACTTAGGACGTTCAATCCTACACCAATCGATGCGTCTTGACGAGGCGAATTCAACGCCGTGCGATTTTTTTACTTTACTCCAACGGGCACCGAGAAAATCGCAAAAACTGCAAAAAAATCGCAAAAATCACTAAATTTCACCCAAACGGTGGATTCTTTTCTAGTTACGACATTCTCTCTTACACTATTCGAAAGAGCGTATTTTTCTGCTTCAGAATGATCTAAGGATCGGCTTTCTATTATTAATAGTTTAGGCGCTACGAGCGCTTGAAGTATGCCCTGTTTCGCCCTATATTCACCCCTATATTCGGTCTATTTTAGGCCTTTTTCCCTAACTTCGAATGGCGTTTTCTCGAAATCTATGCGTTCCACGTCGGAACCGATATATTCTACGTAATTAGCGGCCCGAATATGTATATTCTAGGCCAAAATAACCGCGAAATTCGAACATGAAATTTTCGTCGAATATTCGAAAAAAGCCTTATATACACCCTTATTTTAACCCCTTTTCCCCTAACTTCGTAAGGCGTTTTCTCGAAACCTATGCCTTCTACGTCCGAACCGATATGTTTTACGTAATTACCGGTCCGAATATGTATATTTTGACGCAAAATAATTTCGAAGTTTGAACATGACTTTTTCGTCAAATGACCAATATATCGTTAAAAATCGTTGAAAAACGCGATTTGCAATTTTGGCCAAATTTCAAATCGCTCTCACCACTTTATTTATTGCTCGATCGCGATCGAATAGACCTTTCTATATGCAGATTTTGTCTAAGAAACGAATGGAACAAGAACGAACGACCTATCTCTAATAGTTTTCGCGCTAGGACGAAATTATTGGAATTTTTTATAACAAAATTTTTCAAACTTTAAACTACCATATCTCCGGAACGGTAAGACTTAGGGACCTGCGGTTTGCTTTATTTTAATCAGCTCCTCGAGTACTATAAACCTACCGAGTTTGAACTCGCTAGTGCTATCGGAAGTATGCTATCTCGAAAAATTGAAAAAATTCTATGCCTTGAGGTAGAAATTCGTTTGGACAAAAATTTTTTGCGTCCAATCGCGTCCAAAATATGCCTATCCGACTAATTTTGACCCGTAGATTCCAAATCTTCCATCCCCGACGCTCTATCTCTTACCGTTCTCGAGCCAAAGAAAACTTCGCCCGATTGCGTTCGAAATAGGCCTATCGGATAGGTCTCGACGAGTAGATTCCAAATATGGCATTATAAACGCTCTAGCTCCAACCGTTACGGAGATATGGACGATTTAAGTTTCCTTCGTCCTAGCGCGTTCATTCACATACCAATCGACGCGTCTTGACGCGCTGATTTCAACGGTATATAATTTGTTTAGATTATTTCAAACGGTTGCCGAGAAAATGCAAAAAACCGCAAAAAAGTGCTAAAATGACATACCCCTTTTTCACTAATATCGAACCTAGGACGTTCAATCCTACACCAATCGATGCGTCTTGACGAGGCGAATTCAACGCCGTGCGATTTTTTACTTTACTCCAACGGTTACCGAGAAAATCGCAAAAAACTGCAAAAAAATCGCAAAAAATCACTAAATTTCACCCTAACGGTGGATTTTTTTCTAGTTATGACATTCTATCTTACACCATTCGAAAGAGCGTATTTTTCTGCTTCAGAATGATCTAAGGATCGGCTTTCTATTATTAATAGTTTAGGCGCTACGAGCGCTTGAAGTATGCCCTGTTTCGCCCTATATTCATCCCTATATTCGGTCTATTTTAGGCCTTTTTCCCTAACTTCGAATGGCGTTCTCTCGAAATCTATGCGTTCCACGTCCGAACCGATATATTCTACGTAATTAGCGGCCCGAATATGTATATTCTAGGCCAAAATAACCGCGAAATTCGAACATGAATTTTTCGTCGAATATTCGAAAAAGCCTTATATATACCCTCTATTTTAGACCGTTTTGACCCCAACTTCGTAAGGCGTTTTCTCGAAATCTATGCGTTCTACGTCCGAACCGATATATTCTACGTAATTAGCGGCCCGAATATGTATATTCTAGGCCAAAATAACCGCGAAATTCGAACATGAAATTTTCGTCAAATATTCGAAAAAGCCTTATATACACCCTTATTTTAACCCCTTTTCCCCTAACTTCGTAAGGCGTTTTCTCGAAACCTATGCCTTCTACGTCCGAACCGATATGTTTTACGTAATTACCGGTCCGAATATGTATATTTTGACGCAAAATAATTTCGAAGTTTGAACATGACTTTTTCGTCAAATGACCAATATATCGTTAAAAATCGTTGAAAAACGCGATTTGCAATTTTGGCCAAATTTCAAATCGCTCTCACCACTTTATTTATTGCTCGATCGCGATCGAATAGACCTTTCTATATGCAGATTTTGTCTAAGAAACGAATGGAACAAGAACGAACGACCTATCTCTAATAGTTTTCGCGCTAGGACGAAATTATTGGAATTTTTTATAACAAAATTTTTCAAACTTTAAACTACCATATCTCCGGAACGGTAAGACTTAGGGACCTGCGGTTTGCTTTATTTTAATCAGCTCCTCGAGTACTATAAACCTACCGAGTTTGAACTCGCTAGTGCTATCGGAAGTATGCTATCTCGAAAAATTGAAAAAATTCTATGCCTTGAGGTAGAAATTCGTTTGGACAAAAATTTTTTGCGTCCAATCGCGTCCAAAATATGCCTATCCGACTAATTTTGACCCGTAGATTCCAAATCTTCCATCCCCGACGCTCTATCTCTTACCGTTCTCGAGCCAAAGAAAACTTCGCCCGATTGCGTTCGAAATAGGCCTATCGGATAGGTCTCGACGAGTAGATTCCAAATATGGCATTATAAACGCTCTAGCTCCAACCGTTACGGAGATATGGACGATTTAAGTTTCCTTCGTCCTAGCGCGTTCATTCACATACCAATCGACGCGTCTTGACGCGCTGATTTCAACGGTATATAATTTGTTTAGATTATTTCAAACGGTTGCCGAGAAAATGCAAAAAACCGCAAAAAAGTGCTAAAATGACATACCCCTTTTTCACTAATATCGAACCTAGGACGTTCAATCCTACACCAATCGATGCGTCTTGACGAGGCGAATTCAACGCCGTGCGATTTTTTTACTTTACTCCAACGGTTACCGAGAAAATCGCAAAAAACTGCAAAAAATCGCAAAAACACTAAATTTCACCCTAACGGTGGATTTTTTCTAGTTATGACATTCTATCTTACACCATTCGAAAGAGCGTATTTTTCTGCTTCAGAATGATCTAAGGATCGGCTTTCTATTATTAATAGTTTAGGCGCTACGAGCGCTTGAAGTATGCCCTGTTTCGCCCTATATTCATCCCTATATTCGGTCTATTTTAGGCCTTTTTCCCTAACTTCGAATGGCGTTCTCTCGAAATCTATGCGTTCCACGTCCGAACCGATATATTCTACGTAATTAGCGGCCCGAATATGTATATTCTAGGCCAAAATAACCGCGAAATTCGAACATGAAATTTTCGTCAAATATTCGAAAAAGCCTTATATACACCCTTATTTTAACCCCTTTTCCCCTAACTTCGTAAGGCGTTTTCTCGAAACCTATGCCTTCTACGTCCGAACCGATATGTTTTACGTAATTACCGGTCCGAATATGTATATTTTGACGCAAAATAATTTCGAAGTTTGAACATGACTTTTTCGTCAAATGACCAATATATCGTTAAAAATCGTTGAAAAACGCGATTTGCAATTTTGGCCAAATTTCAAATCGCTCTCACCACTTTATTTATTGCTCGATCGCGATCGAATAGACCTTTCTATATGCAGATTTTGTCTAAGAAACGAATGGAACAAGAACGAACGACCTATCTCTAATAGTTTTCGCGCTAGGACGAAATTATTGGAATTTTTTATAACAAAATTTTTCAAACTTTAAACTACCATATCTCCGGAACGGTAAGACTTAGGGACCTGCGGTTTGCTTTATTTTAATCAGCTCCTCGAGTACTATAAACCTACCGAGTTTGAACTCGCTAGTGCTATCGGAAGTATGCTATCTCGAAAAATTGAAAAAATTCTATGCCTTGAGGTAGAAATTCGTTTGGACAAAAATTTTTTGCGTCCAATCGCGTCCAAAATATGCCTATCCGACTAATTTTGACCCGTAGATTCCAAATCTTCCATCCCCGACGCTCTATCTCTTACCGTTCTCGAGCCAAAGAAAACTTCGCCCGATTGCGTTCGAAATAGGCCTATCGGATAGGTCTCGACGAGTAGATTCCAAATATGGCATTATAAACGCTCTAGCTCCAACCGTTACGGAGATATGGACGATTTAAGTTTCCTTCGTCCTAGCGCGTTCATTCACATACCAATCGACGCGTCTTGACGCGCTGATTTCAACGGTATATAATTTGTTTAGATTATTTCAAACGGTTGCCGAGAAAATGCAAAAAACCGCAAAAAGTGCTAAAATGACATACCCCTTTTTCACTAATATCGAACCTAGGACGTTCAATCCTACACCAATCGATGCGTCTTGACGAGGCGAATTCAACGCCGTGCGATTTTTTTACTTTACTCCAACGGTTACCGAGAAAATCGCAAAAAACTGCAAAAAATCGCAAAACACTAAATTTCACCCTAACGGTGGATTTTTTCTAGTTATGACATTCTATCTTACACCATTCGAAAGAGCGTATTTTTCTGCTTCAGAATGATCTAAGGATCGGCTTTCTATTATTAATAGTTTAGGCGCTACGAGCGCTTGAAGTATGCCCTGTTTCGCCCTATATTCATCCCTATATTCGGTCTATTTTAGGCCTTTTTCCCTAACTTCGAATGGCGTTCTCTCGAAATCTATGCGTTCCACGTCCGAACCGATATATTCTACGTAATTAGCGGCCCGAATATGTATATTCTAGGCCAAAATAACCGCGAAATTCGAACATGAATTTTTCGTCGAATATTCGAAAAAGCCTTATATATACCCTCTATTTTAGACCGTTTTGACCCCAACTTCGTAAGGCGTTTTCTCGAAATCTATGCGTTCTACGTCCGAACCGATATATTCTACGTAATTAGCGGCCCGAATATGTATATTCTAGGCCAAAATAACCGCGAAATTCGAACATGAAATTTTCGTCAAATATTCGAAAAAGCCTTATATACACCCTTATTTTAACCCCTTTTCCCCTAACTTCGTAAGGCGTTTTCTCGAAACCTATGCCTTCTACGTCCGAACCGATATGTTTTACGTAATTACCGGTCCGAATATGTATATTTTGACGCAAAATAATTTCGAAGTTTGAACATGACTTTTTCGTCAAATGACCAATATATCGTTAAAAATCGTTGAAAAACGCGATTTGCAATTTTGGCCAAATTTCAAATCGCTCTCACCACTTTATTTATTGCTCGATCGCGATCGAATAGACCTTTCTATATGCAGATTTTGTCTAAGAAACGAATGGAACAAGAACGAACGACCTATCTCTAATAGTTTTCGCGCTAGGACGAAATTATTGGAATTTTTTATAACAAAATTTTTCAAACTTTAAACTACCATATCTCCGGAACGGTAAGACTTAGGGACCTGCGGTTTGCTTTATTTTAATCAGCTCCTCGAGTACTATAAACCTACCGAGTTTGAACTCGCTAGTGCTATCGGAAGTATGCTATCTCGAAAAATTGAAAAAATTCTATGCCTTGAGGTAGAAATTCGTTTGGACAAAAATTTTTTGCGTCCAATCGCGTCCAAAATATGCCTATCCGACTAATTTTGACCCGTAGATTCCAAATCTTCCATCCCCGACGCTCTATCTCTTACCGTTCTCGAGCCAAAGAAAACTTCGCCCGATTGCGTTCGAAATAGGCCTATCGGATAGGTCTCGACGAGTAGATTCCAAATATGGCATTATAAACGCTCTAGCTCCAACCGTTACGGAGATATGGACGATTTAAGTTTCCTTCGTCCTAGCGCGTTCATTCACATACCAATCGACGCGTCTTGACGCGCTGATTTCAACGGTATATAATTTGTTTAGATTATTTCAAACGGTTGCCGAGAAAATGCAAAAACCGCAAAAAGTGCTAAAATGACATACCCCTTTTTCACTAATATCGAACCTAGGACGTTCAATCCTACACCAATCGATGCGTCTTGACGAGGCGAATTCAACGCCGTGCGATTTTTTTACTTTACTCCAACGGTTACCGAGAAAATCGCAAAAACTGCAAAAAATCGCAAAAACACTAAATTTCACCCTAACGGTGGATTTTTTCTAGTTATGACATTCTATCTTACACCATTCGAAAGAGCGTATTTTTCTGCTTCAGAATGATCTAAGGATCGGCTTTCTATTATTAATAGTTTAGGCGCTACGAGCGCTTGAAGTATGCCCTGTTTCGCCCTATATTCATCCCTATATTCGGTCTATTTTAGGCCTTTTTCCCTAACTTCGAATGGCGTTCTCTCGAAATCTATGCGTTCCACGTCCGAACCGATATATTCTACGTAATTAGCGGCCCGAATATGTATATTCTAGGCCAAAATAACCGCGAAATTCGAACATGAATTTTTCGTCGAATATTCGAAAAAGCCTTATATATACCCTCTATTTTAGACCGTTTTGACCCCAACTTCGTAAGGCGTTTTCTCGAAATCTATGCGTTCTACGTCCGAACCGATATATTCTACGTAATTAGCGGCCCGAATATGTATATTCTAGGCCAAAATAACCGCGAAATTCGAACATGAAATTTTCGTCAAATATTCGAAAAAGCCTTATATACACCCTTATTTTAACCCCTTTTCCCCTAACTTCGTAAGGCGTTTTCTCGAAACCTATGCCTTCTACGTCCGAACCGATATGTTTTACGTAATTACCGGTCCGAATATGTATATTTTGACGCAAAATAATTTCGAAGTTTGAACATGACTTTTTCGTCAAATGACCAATATATCGTTAAAAATCGTTGAAAAACGCGATTTGCAATTTTGGCCAAATTTCAAATCGCTCTCACCACTTTATTTATTGCTCGATCGCGATCGAATAGACCTTTCTATATGCAGATTTTGTCTAAGAAACGAATGGAACAAGAACGAACGACCTATCTCTAATAGTTTTCGCGCTAGGACGAAATTATTGGAATTTTTTATAACAAAATTTTTCAAACTTTAAACTACCATATCTCCGGAACGGTAAGACTTAGGGACCTGCGGTTTGCTTTATTTTAATCAGCTCCTCGAGTACTATAAACCTACCGAGTTTGAACTCGCTAGTGCTATCGGAAGTATGCTATCTCGAAAAATTGAAAAAATTCTATGCCTTGAGGTAGAAATTCGTTTGGACAAAAATTTTTTTGCGTCCAATCGCGTCCAAAATATGCCTATCCGACTAATTTTGACCCGTAGATTCCAAATCTTCCATCCCCGACGCTCTATCTCTTACCGTTCTCGAGCCAAAGAAAACTTCGCCCGATTGCGTTCGAAATAGGCCTATCGGATAGGTCTCGACGAGTAGATTCCAAATATGGCATTATAAACGCTCTAGCTCCAACCGTTACGGAGATATGGACGATTTAAGTTTCCTTCGTCCTAGCGCGTTCATTCACATACCAATCGACGCGTCTTGACGCGCTGATTTCAACGGTATATAATTTGTTTAGATTATTTCAAACGGTTGCCGAGAAAATGCAAAACCGCAAAAAGTGCTAAAATGACATACCCCTTTTTCACTAATATCGAACCTAGGACGTTCAATCCTACACCAATCGATGCGTCTTGACGAGGCGAATTCAACGCCGTGCGATTTTTTTACTTTACTCCAACGGTTACCGAGAAAATCGCAAAAACTGCAAAAAATCGCAAAAACACTAAATTTCACCCTAACGGTGGATTTGTTTCTAGTTATGACATTCTATCTTACACCATTCGAAAGAGCGTATTTTTCTGCTTCAGAATGATCTAAGGATCGGCTTTCTATTATTAATAGTTTAGGCGCTACGAGCGCTTGAAGTATGCCCTGTTTCGCCCTATATTCATCCCTATATTCGGTCTATTTTAGGCCTTTTTCCCTAACTTCGAATGGCGTTCTCTCGAAATCTATGCGTTCCACGTCCGAACCGATATATTCTACGTAATTAGCGGCCCGAATATGTATATTCTAGGCCAAAATAACCGCGAAATTCGAACATGAATTTTTCGTCGAATATTCGAAAAAGCCTTATATATACCCTCTATTTTAGACCGTTTTGACCCCAACTTCGTAAGGCGTTTTCTCGAAATCTATGCGTTCTACGTCCGAACCGATATATTCTACGTAATTAGCGGCCCGAATATGTATATTCTAGGCCAAAATAACCGCGAAATTCGAACATGAAATTTTCGTCAAATATTCGAAAAAGCCTTATATACACCCTTATTTTAACCCCTTTTCCCCTAACTTCGTAAGGCGTTTTCTCGAAACCTATGCCTTCTACGTCCGAACCGATATGTTTTACGTAATTACCGGTCCGAATATGTATATTTTGACGCAAAATAATTTCGAAGTTTGAACATGACTTTTTCGTCAAATGACCAATATATCGTTAAAAATCGTTGAAAAACGCGATTTGCAATTTTGGCCAAATTTCAAATCGCTCTCACCACTTTATTTATTGCTCGATCGCGATCGAATAGACCTTTCTATATGCAGATTTTGTCTAAGAAACGAATGGAACAAGAACGAACGACCTATCTCTAATAGTTTTCGCGCTAGGACGAAATTATTGGAATTTTTTATAACAAAATTTTTCAAACTTTAAACTACCATATCTCCGGAACGGTAAGACTTAGGGACCTGCGGTTTGCTTTATTTTAATCAGCTCCTCGAGTACTATAAACCTACCGAGTTTGAACTCGCTAGTGCTATCGGAAGTATGCTATCTCGAAAAATTGAAAAAATTCTATGCCTTGAGGTAGAAATTCGTTTGGACAAAAATTTTTTGCGTCCAATCGCGTCCAAAATATGCCTATCCGACTAATTTTGACCCGTAGATTCCAAATCTTCCATCCCCGACGCTCTATCTCTTACCGTTCTCGAGCCAAAGAAAACTTCGCCCGATTGCGTTCGAAATAGGCCTATCGGATAGGTCTCGACGAGTAGATTCCAAATATGGCATTATAAACGCTCTAGCTCCAACCGTTACGGAGATATGGACGATTTAAGTTTCCTTCGTCCTAGCGCGTTCATTCACATACCAATCGACGCGTCTTGACGCGCTGATTTCAACGGTATATAATTTGTTTAGATTATTTCAAACGGTTGCCGAGAAAATGCAAAAACCGCAAAAAAGTGCTAAAATGACATACCCCTTTTTCACTAATATCGAACCTAGGACGTTCAATCCTACACCAATCGATGCGTCTTGACGAGGCGAATTCAACGCCGTGCGATTTTTTTACTTTACTCCAACGGTTACCGAGAAAATCGCAAAAACTGCAAAAAATCGCAAAAACACTAAATTTCACCCTAACGGTGGATTTTTTCTAGTTATGACATTCTATCTTACACCATTCGAAAGAGCGTATTTTTCTGCTTCAGAATGATCTAAGGATCGGCTTTCTATTATTAATAGTTTAGGCGCTACGAGCGCTTGAAGTATGCCCTGTTTCGCCCTATATTCATCCCTATATTCGGTCTATTTTAGGCCTTTTTCCCTAACTTCGAATGGCGTTCTCTCGAAATCTATGCGTTCCACGTCCGAACCGATATATTCTACGTAATTAGCGGCCCGAATATGTATATTCTAGGCCAAAATAACCGCGAAATTCGAACATGAATTTTTCGTCGAATATTCGAAAAAGCCTTATATATACCCTCTATTTTAGACCGTTTTGACCCCAACTTCGTAAGGCGTTTTCTCGAAATCTATGCGTTCTACGTCCGAACCGATATATTCTACGTAATTAGCGGCCCGAATATGTATATTCTAGGCCAAAATAACCGCGAAATTCGAACATGAAATTTTCGTCAAATATTCGAAAAAGCCTTATATACACCCTTATTTTAACCCCTTTTCCCCTAACTTCGTAAGGCGTTTTCTCGAAACCTATGCCTTCTACGTCCGAACCGATATGTTTTACGTAATTACCGGTCCGAATATGTATATTTTGACGCAAAATAATTTCGAAGTTTGAACATGACTTTTTCGTCAAATGACCAATATATCGTTAAAAATCGTTGAAAAACGCGATTTGCAATTTTGGCCAAATTTCAAATCGCTCTCACCACTTTATTTATTGCTCGATCGCGATCGAATAGACCTTTCTATATGCAGATTTTGTCTAAGAAACGAATGGAACAAGAACGAACGACCTATCTCTAATAGTTTTCGCGCTAGGACGAAATTATTGGAATTTTTTATAACAAAATTTTTCAAACTTTAAACTACCATATCTCCGGAACGGTAAGACTTAGGGACCTGCGGTTTGCTTTATTTTAATCAGCTCCTCGAGTACTATAAACCTACCGAGTTTGAACTCGCTAGTGCTATCGGAAGTATGCTATCTCGAAAAATTGAAAAAATTCTATGCCTTGAGGTAGAAATTCGTTTGGACAAAAATTTTTTGCGTCCAATCGCGTCCAAAATATGCCTATCCGACTAATTTTGACCCGTAGATTCCAAATCTTCCATCCCCGACGCTCTATCTCTTACCGTTCTCGAGCCAAAGAAAACTTCGCCCGATTGCGTTCGAAATAGGCCTATCGGATAGGTCTCGACGAGTAGATTCCAAATATGGCATTATAAACGCTCTAGCTCCAACCGTTACGGAGATATGGACGATTTAAGTTTCCTTCGTCCTAGCGCGTTCATTCACATACCAATCGACGCGTCTTGACGCGCTGATTTCAACGGTATATAATTTGTTTAGATTATTTCAAACGGTTGCCGAGAAAATGCAAAAACCGCAAAAAGTGCTAAAATGACATACCCCTTTTTCACTAATATCGAACCTAGGACGTTCAATCCTACACCAATCGATGCGTCTTGACGAGGCGAATTCAACGCCGTGCGATTTTTTTACTTTACTCCAACGGTTACCGAGAAAATCGCAAAAAACTGCAAAAAATCGCAAAACACTAAATTTCACCCTAACGGTGGATTTGTTTCTAGTTATGACATTCTATCTTACACCATTCGAAAGAGCGTATTTTTCTGCTTCAGAATGATCTAAGGATCGGCTTTCTATTATTAATAGTTTAGGCGCTACGAGCGCTTGAAGTATGCCCTGTTTCGCCCTATATTCATCCCTATATTCGGTCTATTTTAGGCCTTTTTCCCTAACTTCGAATGGCGTTCTCTCGAAATCTATGCGTTCCACGTCCGAACCGATATATTCTACGTAATTAGCGGCCCGAATATGTATATTCTAGGCCAAAATAACCGCGAAATTCGAACATGAATTTTTCGTCGAATATTCGAAAAAGCCTTATATATACCCTCTATTTTAGACCGTTTTGACCCCAACTTCGTAAGGCGTTTTCTCGAAATCTATGCGTTCTACGTCCGAACCGATATATTCTACGTAATTAGCGGCCCGAATATGTATATTCTAGGCCAAAATAACCGCGAAATTCGAACATGAAATTTTCGTCAAATATTCGAAAAAGCCTTATATACACCCTTATTTTAACCCCTTTTCCCCTAACTTCGTAAGGCGTTTTCTCGAAACCTATGCCTTCTACGTCCGAACCGATATGTTTTACGTAATTACCGGTCCGAATATGTATATTTTGACGCAAAATAATTTCGAAGTTTGAACATGACTTTTTCGTCAAATGACCAATATATCGTTAAAAATCGTTGAAAAACGCGATTTGCAATTTTGGCCAAATTTCAAATCGCTCTCACCACTTTATTTATTGCTCGATCGCGATCGAATAGACCTTTCTATATGCAGATTTTGTCTAAGAAACGAATGGAACAAGAACGAACGACCTATCTCTAATAGTTTTCGCGCTAGGACGAAATTATTGGAATTTTTTATAACAAAATTTTTCAAACTTTAAACTACCATATCTCCGGAACGGTAAGACTTAGGGACCTGCGGTTTGCTTTATTTTAATCAGCTCCTCGAGTACTATAAACCTACCGAGTTTGAACTCGCTAGTGCTATCGGAAGTATGCTATCTCGAAAAATTGAAAAATTCTATGCCTTGAGGTAGAAATTCGTTTGGACAAAAATTTTTTGCGTCCAATCGCGTCCAAAATATGCCTATCCGACTAATTTTGACCCGTAGATTCCAAATCTTCCATCCCCGACGCTCTATCTCTTACCGTTCTCGAGCCAAAGAAAACTTCGCCCGATTGCGTTCGAAATAGGCCTATCGGATAGGTCTCGACGAGTAGATTCCAAATATGGCATTATAAACGCTCTAGCTCCAACCGTTACGGAGATATGGACGATTTAAGTTTCCTTCGTCCTAGCGCGTTCATTCACATACCAATCGACGCGTCTTGACGCGCTGATTTCAACGGTATATAATTTGTTTAGATTATTTCAAACGGTTGCCGAGAAAATGCAAAAAACCGCAAAAAGTGCTAAAATGACATACCCCTTTTTCACTAATATCGAACCTAGGACGTTCAATCCTACACCAATCGATGCGTCTTGACGAGGCGAATTCAACGCCGTGCGATTTTTTTACTTTACTCCAACGGTTACCGAGAAAATCGCAAAAACTGCAAAAAATCGCAAAACACTAAATTTCACCCTAACGGTGGATTTTTTCTAGTTATGACATTCTATCTTACACCATTCGAAAGAGCGTATTTTTCTGCTTCAGAATGATCTAAGGATCGGCTTTCTATTATTAATAGTTTAGGCGCTACGAGCGCTTGAAGTATGCCCTGTTTCGCCCTATATTCATCCCTATATTCGGTCTATTTTAGGCCTTTTTCCCTAACTTCGAATGGCGTTCTCTCGAAATCTATGCGTTCCACGTCCGAACCGATATATTCTACGTAATTAGCGGCCCGAATATGTATATTCTAGGCCAAAATAACCGCGAAATTCGAACATGAAATTTTCGTCAAATATTCGAAAAAGCCTTATATACACCCTTATTTTAACCCCTTTTCCCCTAACTTCGTAAGGCGTTTTCTCGAAACCTATGCCTTCTACGTCCGAACCGATATGTTTTACGTAATTACCGGTCCGAATATGTATATTTTGACGCAAAATAATTTCGAAGTTTGAACATGACTTTTTCGTCAAATGACCAATATATCGTTAAAAATCGTTGAAAAACGCGATTTGCAATTTTGGCCAAATTTCAAATCGCTCTCACCACTTTATTTATTGCTCGATCGCGATCGAATAGACCTTTCTATATGCAGATTTTGTCTAAGAAACGAATGGAACAAGAACGAACGACCTATCTCTAATAGTTTTCGCGCTAGGACGAAATTATTGGAATTTTTTATAACAAAATTTTTCAAACTTTAAACTACCATATCTCCGGAACGGTAAGACTTAGGGACCTGCGGTTTGCTTTATTTTAATCAGCTCCTCGAGTACTATAAACCTACCGAGTTTGAACTCGCTAGTGCTATCGGAAGTATGCTATCTCGAAAAATTGAAAAAATTCTATGCCTTGAGGTAGAAATTCGTTTGGACAAAAATTTTTTTGCGTCCAATCGCGTCCAAAATATGCCTATCCGACTAATTTTGACCCGTAGATTCCAAATCTTCCATCCCCGACGCTCTATCTCTTACCGTTCTCGAGCCAAAGAAAACTTCGCCCGATTGCGTTCGAAATAGGCCTATCGGATAGGTCTCGACGAGTAGATTCCAAATATGGCATTATAAACGCTCTAGCTCCAACCGTTACGGAGATATGGACGATTTAAGTTTCCTTCGTCCTAGCGCGTTCATTCACATACCAATCGACGCGTCTTGACGCGCTGATTTCAACGGTATATAATTTGTTTAGATTATTTCAAACGGTTGCCGAGAAAATGCAAAAAACCGCAAAAAAGTGCTAAAATGACATACCCCTTTTTCACTAATATCGAACCTAGGACGTTCAATCCTACACCAATCGATGCGTCTTGACGAGGCGAATTCAACGCCGTGCGATTTTTTTACTTTACTCCAACGGTTACCGAGAAAATCGCAAAAACTGCAAAAAATCGCAAAAATCACTAAATTTCACCCTAACGGTGGATTTTTTTCTAGTTATGACATTCTATCTTACACCATTCGAAAGAGCGTATTTTTCTGCTTCAGAATGATCTAAGGATCGGCTTTCTATTATTAATAGTTTAGGCGCTACGAGCGCTTGAAGTATGCCCTGTTTCGCCCTATATTCATCCCTATATTCGGTCTATTTTAGGCCTTTTTCCCTAACTTCGAATGGCGTTCTCTCGAAATCTATGCGTTCCACGTCCGAACCGATATATTCTACGTAATTAGCGGCCCGAATATGTATATTCTAGGCCAAAATAACCGCGAAATTCGAACATGAATTTTTCGTCGAATATTCGAAAAAGCCTTATATATACCCTCTATTTTAGACCGTTTTGACCCCAACTTCGTAAGGCGTTTTCTCGAAATCTATGCGTTCTACGTCCGAACCGATATATTCTACGTAATTAGCGGCCCGAATATGTATATTCTAGGCCAAAATAACCGCGAAATTCGAACATGAAATTTTCGTCAAATATTCGAAAAAGCCTTATATACACCCTTATTTTAACCCCTTTTCCCCTAACTTCGTAAGGCGTTTTCTCGAAACCTATGCCTTCTACGTCCGAACCGATATGTTTTACGTAATTACCGGTCCGAATATGTATATTTTGACGCAAAATAATTTCGAAGTTTGAACATGACTTTTTCGTCAAATGACCAATATATCGTTAAAAATCGTTGAAAAACGCGATTTGCAATTTTGGCCAAATTTCAAATCGCTCTCACCACTTTATTTATTGCTCGATCGCGATCGAATAGACCTTTCTATATGCAGATTTTGTCTAAGAAACGAATGGAACAAGAACGAACGACCTATCTCTAATAGTTTTCGCGCTAGGACGAAATTATTGGAATTTTTTATAACAAAATTTTTCAAACTTTAAACTACCATATCTCCGGAACGGTAAGACTTAGGGACCTGCGGTTTGCTTTATTTTAATCAGCTCCTCGAGTACTATAAACCTACCGAGTTTGAACTCGCTAGTGCTATCGGAAGTATGCTATCTCGAAAAATTGAAAAAATTCTATGCCTTGAGGTAGAAATTCGTTTGGACAAAAATTTTTTTGCGTCCAATCGCGTCCAAAATATGCCTATCCGACTAATTTTGACCCGTAGATTCCAAATCTTCCATCCCCGACGCTCTATCTCTTACCGTTCTCGAGCCAAAGAAAACTTCGCCCGATTGCGTTCGAAATAGGCCTATCGGATAGGTCTCGACGAGTAGATTCCAAATATGGCATTATAAACGCTCTAGCTCCAACCGTTACGGAGATATGGACGATTTAAGTTTAGTTAAGTTTCCTTCGTCCTAGCGCGTTCATTCACATACCAATCGACGCGTCTTGACGCGCTGATTTCAACGGTATATAATTTGTTTAGATTATTTCAAACGGTTGCCGAGAAAATGCAAAAACCGCAAAAAAGTGCTAAAATGACATACCCCTTTTTCACTAATATCGAACCTAGGACGTTCAATCCTACACCAATCGATGCGTCTTGACGAGGCGAATTCAACGCCGTGCGATTTTTTACTTTACTCCAACGGTTACCGAGAAAATCGCAAAAACTGCAAAAAATCGCAAAAATCACTAAATTTCACCCTAACGGTGGATTTTTTCTAGTTATGACATTCTATCTTACACCATTCGAAAGAGCGTATTTTTCTGCTTCAGAATGATCTAAGGATCGGCTTTCTATTATTAATAGTTTAGGCGCTACGAGCGCTTGAAGTATGCCCTGTTTCGCCCTATATTCATCCCTATATTCGGTCTATTTTAGGCCTTTTTCCCTAACTTCGAATGGCGTTCTCTCGAAATCTATGCGTTCCACGTCCGAACCGATATATTCTACGTAATTAGCGGCCCGAATATGTATATTCTAGGCCAAAATAACCGCGAAATTCGAACATGAAATTTTCGTCAAATATTCGAAAAAGCCTTATATACACCCTTATTTTAACCCCTTTTCCCCTAACTTCGTAAGGCGTTTTCTCGAAACCTATGCCTTCTACGTCCGGAACCGATATGTTTTACGTAATTACCGGTCCGAATATGTATATTTTGACGCAAAATAATTTCGAAGTTTGAACATGACTTTTTCGTCAAATGACCAATATATCGTTAAAAATCGTTGAAAAACGCGATTTGCAATTTTGGCCAAATTTCAAATCGCTCTCACCACTTTATTTATTGCTCGATCGCGATCGAATAGACCTTTCTATATGCAGATTTTGTCTAAGAAACGAATGGAACAAGAACGAACGACCTATCTCTAATAGTTTTCGCGCTAGGACGAAATTATTGGAATTTTTTATAACAAAATTTTTCAAACTTTAAACTACCATATCTCCGGAACGGTAAGACTTAGGGACCTGCGGTTTGCTTTATTTTAATCAGCTCCTCGAGTACTATAAACCTACCGAGTTTGAACTCGCTAGTGCTATCGGAAGTATGCTATCTCGAAAAATTGAAAAAATTCTATGCCTTGAGGTAGAAATTCGTTTGGACAAAAATTTTTTTGCGTCCAATCGCGTCCAAAATATGCCTATCCGACTAATTTTGACCCGTAGATTCCAAATCTTCCATCCCCGACGCTCTATCTCTTACCGTTCTCGAGCCAAAGAAAACTTCGCCCGATTGCGTTCGAAATAGGCCTATCGGATAGGTCTCGACGAGTAGATTCCAAATATGGCATTATAAACGCTCTAGCTCCAACCGTTACGGAGATATGGACGATTTAAGTTTAGTTAAGTTTCCTTCGTCCTAGCGCGTTCATTCACATACCAATCGACGCGTCTTGACGCGCTGATTTCAACGGTATATAATTTGTTTAGATTATTTCAAACGGTTGCCGAGAAAATGCAAAAAACCGCAAAAAAGTGCTAAAATGACATACCCCTTTTTCACTAATATCGAACCTAGGACGTTCAATCCTACACCAATCGATGCGTCTTGACGAGGCGAATTCAACGCCGTGCGATTTTTTTACTTTACTCCAACGGTTACCGAGAAAATCGCAAAAAACTGCAAAAAATCGCAAAAAATCACTAAATTTCACCCTAACGGTGGATTTTTTCTAGTTATGACATTCTATCTTACACCATTCGAAAGAGCGTATTTTTCTGCTTCAGAATGATCTAAGGATCGGCTTTCTATTATTAATAGTTTAGGCGCTACGAGCGCTTGAAGTATGCCCTGTTTCGCCCTATATTCATCCCTATATTCGGTCTATTTTAGGCCTTTTTCCCTAACTTCGAATGGCGTTCTCTCGAAATCTATGCGTTCCACGTCCGAACCGATATATTCTACGTAATTAGCGGCCCGAATATGTATATTCTAGGCCAAAATAACCGCGAAATTCGAACATGAAATTTTCGTCAAATATTCGAAAAAGCCTTATATACACCCTTATTTTAACCCCTTTTCCCCTAACTTCGTAAGGCGTTTTCTCGAAACCTATGCCTTCTACGTCCGAACCGATATGTTTTACGTAATTACCGGTCCGAATATGTATATTTTGACGCAAAATAATTTCGAAGTTTGAACATGACTTTTTCGTCAAATGACCAATATATCGTTAAAAATCGTTGAAAAACGCGATTTGCAATTTTGGCCAAATTTCAAATCGCTCTCACCACTTTATTTATTGCTCGATCGCGATCGAATAGACCTTTCTATATGCAGATTTTGTCTAAGAAACGAATGGAACAAGAACGAACGACCTATCTCTAATAGTTTTCGCGCTAGGACGAAATTATTGGAATTTTTTATAACAAAATTTTTCAAACTTTAAACTACCATATCTCCGGAACGGTAAGACTTAGGGACCTGCGGTTTGCTTTATTTTAATCAGCTCCTCGAGTACTATAAACCTACCGAGTTTGAACTCGCTAGTGCTATCGGAAGTATGCTATCTCGAAAAATTGAAAAAATTCTATGCCTTGAGGTAGAAATTCGTTTGGACAAAAATTTTTTTGCGTCCAATCGCGTCCAAAATATGCCTATCCGACTAATTTTGACCCGTAGATTCCAAATCTTCCATCCCCGACGCTCTATCTCTTACCGTTCTCGAGCCAAAGAAAACTTCGCCCGATTGCGTTCGAAATAGGCCTATCGGATAGGTCTCGACGAGTAGATTCCAAATATGGCATTATAAACGCTCTAGCTCCAACCGTTACGGAGATATGGACGATTTAAGTTTAGTTAAGTTTCCTTCGTCCTAGCGCGTTCATTCACATACCAATCGACGCGTCTTGACGCGCTGATTTCAACGGTATATAATTTGTTTAGATTATTTCAAACGGTTGCCGAGAAAATGCAAAAAACCGCAAAAAAGTGCTAAAATGACATACCCCTTTTTCACTAATATCGAACCTAGGACGTTCAATCCTACACCAATCGATGCGTCTTGACGAGGCGAATTCAACGCCGTGCGATTTTTTTACTTTACTCCAACGGTTACCGAGAAAATCGCAAAAAACTGCAAAAAATCGCAAAAAATCACTAAATTTCACCCTAACGGTGGATTTTTTCTAGTTATGACATTCTATCTTACACCATTCGAAAGAGCGTATTTTTCTGCTTCAGAATGATCTAAGGATCGGCTTTCTATTATTAATAGTTTAGGCGCTACGAGCGCTTGAAGTATGCCCTGTTTCGCCCTATATTCATCCCTATATTCGGTCTATTTTAGGCCTTTTTCCCTAACTTCGAATGGCGTTCTCTCGAAATCTATGCGTTCCACGTCCGAACCGATATATTCTACGTAATTAGCGGCCCGAATATGTATATTCTAGGCCAAAATAACCGCGAAATTCGAACATGAATTTTTCGTCGAATATTCGAAAAAGCCTTATATATACCCTCTATTTTAGACCGTTTTGACCCCAACTTCGTAAGGCGTTTTCTCGAAATCTATGCGTTCTACGTCCGAACCGATATATTCTACGTAATTAGCGGCCCGAATATGTATATTCTAGGCCAAAATAACCGCGAAATTCGAACATGAAATTTTCGTCAAATATTCGAAAAAGCCTTATATACACCCTTATTTTAACCCCTTTTCCCCTAACTTCGTAAGGCGTTTTCTCGAAACCTATGCCTTCTACGTCCGAACCGATATGTTTTACGTAATTACCGGTCCGAATATGTATATTTTGACGCAAAATAATTTCGAAGTTTGAACATGACTTTTTCGTCAAATGACCAATATATCGTTAAAAATCGTTGAAAAACGCGATTTGCAATTTTGGCCAAATTTCAAATCGCTCTCACCACTTTATTTATTGCTCGATCGCGATCGAATAGACCTTTCTATATGCAGATTTTGTCTAAGAAACGAATGGAACAAGAACGAACGACCTATCTCTAATAGTTTTCGCGCTAGGACGAAATTATTGGAATTTTTTATAACAAAATTTTTCAAACTTTAAACTACCATATCTCCGGAACGGTAAGACTTAGGGACCTGCGGTTTGCTTTATTTTAATCAGCTCCTCGAGTACTATAAACCTACCGAGTTTGAACTCGCTAGTGCTATCGGAAGTATGCTATCTCGAAAAATTGAAAAAATTCTATGCCTTGAGGTAGAAATTCGATTGGACAAAAATTTTTTGCGTCCAATCGCGTCCAAAATATGCCTATCCGACTAATTTTGACCCGTAGATTCCAAATCTTCCATCCCCGACGCTCTATCTCTTACCGTTCTCGAGCCAAAGAAAACTTCGTCCGATTGCGTTCGAAATAGGCCTATCGGATAGGTCTCGACGAGTAGATTCCAAATATGGCATTATAAACGCTCTAGCTCCAACCGTTACGGAGATATGGACGATTTAAGTTTAGTTAAGTTTCCTTCGTCCTAGCGCGTTCATTCACATACCAATCGACGCGTCTTGACGCGCTGATTTCAACGGTATATAATTTGTTTAGATTATTTCAAACGGTTGCCGAGAAAATGCAAAAAACCGCAAAAAAGTGCTAAAATGACATACCCCTTTTTCACTAATATCGGACTTAGGACGTTCAATCCTACACCAATCGATGCGTCTTGACGAGGCGAATTCAACGCCGTGCGATTTTTTTACTTTACTCCAACGGTTACCGAGAAAATCGCAAAAAACTGCAAAAAAATCGCAAAAAATCACTAAATTTCACCCTAACGCTGGATTTTTTCTAGTTACGACATTCTCTCTTACACCATTCGAAAGAGCGTATTTTTCTGCTTCAGAATGATCTAAGGATCGGCTTTCTATTATTAATAGTTTAGGCGCTACGAGCGCTTGAAGTATGCCCTGTTTCGCCCTATATTCACCCCTATATTCGGTCTATTTTAGGCCTTTTTCCCTAACTTCGAATGGCGTTTTCTCGAAATCTATGCGTTCCACGTCCGAACCGATATATTCTACGTAATTAGCGGCCCGAATATGTATATTCTAGGCCAAAATAACCGCGAAATTCGAACATGAATTTTTCGTCGAATATTCGAAAAAGCCTTGTATATACCCTCTATTTTAGACCGTTTTGACCCTAACTTCGTAAGGCGTTTTCTCGAAATCTATGCGTTCCACGTCGGAACCGATATATTCTACGTAATTAGCGGCCCGAATATGTATATTCTAGGCCAAAATAACCGCGAAATTCGGACATGAAATTTTCGTCGAATATTCGAAAAAAGCCTTATATACACCCCTATTTTAACCCCTTTTCCCCTAACTTCGTAAGGCGTTTTCTCGAAACCTATGCCTTCTACGTCGGAACCGATATGTTTTACGTAATTACCGGTCCGAATATGTATATTTTGACGCAAAATAATTTCGAAATTTGAACATGACTTTTTCGTCATATGACCAATATATCGTTAAAAATCGTTGAAAAACGCAATTTGCAATTTTGGCCAAATTTCAAATCGCTCTCACCACTTTATTTATTGCTCGATCGCGATCGAATAGACCTTTCTATATGCAGATTTTGTCTAAGAAACGAATGGAACAAGAACGAACGACCTATCTCTAATAGTTTTCGCGCTAGGACGAAATTATTGGAATTTTTTATAACAAAATTTTTCAAACTTTAAACTACCATATCTCCGGAACGGTAAGACTTAGGGACCTGCGGTTTGCTTTATTTTAATCAGCTCCTCGAGTACTATAAACCTACCGAGTTTGAACTCGCTAGTGCTATCGGAAGTACGCTATCTCGAAAAACTGAAAAAATTCTATGCCTTGAGGTAGAAATTCGATTGGACAAAAATTTTTTGCGTCCAATCGCGTCCAAAATATGCCTATCCGACTAATTTTGACCCGTAGATTCCAAATCTTCCATCCCCGACGCTCTATCTCTTACCGTTCTCGAGCCAAAGAAGACTTCGTCCGATTGCGTTCGAAATAGGCCTATCGGATAGGTCTCGACGAGTAGATTCCAAATATGGCATTATAAACGCTCTAGCTCCAACCGTTACGGAGATATGGACGATTTAAGTTTAGTTAAGTTTCCTTCGTCCTAGCGCGTTCATTCACATACCAATCGACGCGTCTTGACGCGCTGATTTCAACGGTATATAATTTGTTTAGATTATTTCAAACGGTTGCCGAGAAAATGCAAAAAACCGCAAAAAAGTGCTAAAATGACATACCCCTTTTTCACTAATATCGGACTTAGGACGTTCAATCCTACACCAATCGATGCGTCTTGACGAGGCGAATTCAACGCCGTGCGATTTTTTTACTTTACTCCAACGGTTACCGAGAAAATCGCAAAAAACTGCAAAAAATCGCAAAAAATCACTAAATTTCACCCTAACGCTGGATTTTTTCTAGTTACGACATTCTCTCTTACACCATTCGAAAGAGCGTATTTTTCTGCTTCAGAATGATCTAAGGATCGGCTTTCTATTATTAATAGTTTAGGCGCTACGAGCGCTTGAAGTATGCCCTGTTTCGCCCTATATTCACCCCTATATTCGGTCTATTTTAGGCCTTTTTCCCTAACTTCGAATGGCGTTTTCTCGAAATCTATGCGTTCCACGTCCGAACCGATATATTCTACGTAATTAGCGGCCCGAATATGTATATTCTAGGCCAAAATAACCGCGAAATTCGAACATGAAATTTTCGTCGAATATTCGAAAAAGCCTTATATACACCCCTATTTTAACCCCTTTTCCCCTAACTTCGTAAGGCGTTTTCTCGAAACCTATGCCTTCTACGTCGGAACCGATATGTTTTACGTAATTACCGGTCCGAATATGTATATTTTGACGCAAAATAATTTCGAAATTTGAACATGACTTTTTCGTCATATGACCAATATATCGTTAAAAATCGTTGAAAAACGCAATTTGCAATTTTGGCCAAATTTCAAATCGCTCTCACCACTTTATTTATTGCTCGATCGCGATCGAATAGACCTTTCTATATGCAGATTTTGTCTAAGAAACGAATGGAACAAGAACGAACGACCTATCTCTAATAGTTTTCGCGCTAGGACGAAATTATTGGAATTTTTTATAACAAAATTTTTCAAACTTTAAACTACCATATCTCCGGAACGGTAAGACTTAGGGACCTGCGGTTTGCTTTATTTTAATCAGCTCCTCGAGTACTATAAACCTACCGAGTTTGAACTCGCTAGTGCTATCGGAAGTACGCTATCTCGAAAAACTAAAAAAATTCTATGCCTTGAGGTAGAAATTCGATTGGACAAAAATTTTTTTGCGTCCAATCGCGTCCAAAATATGCCTATCCGACTAATTTTGACCCGTAGATTCCAAATCTTCCATCCCCGACGCTCTATCTCTTACCGTTCTCGAGCCAAAGAAGACTTCGTCCGATTGCGTTCGAAATAGGCCTATCGGATAGGTCTCGACGAGTAGATTCCAAATATGGCATTATAAACGCTCTAGCTCCAACCGTTACGGAGATATGGACGATTTAAGTTTAGTTAAGTTTCCTTCGTCCTAGCGCGTTCATTCACATACCAATCGACGCGTCTTGGCGCGCTGATTTCAACGGTATATAATTTGTTTAGATTATTTCAAACGGTTGCCGAGAAAATGCAAAAAACCGCAAAAAAGTGCTAAAATGACATACCCCTTTTTCACTAATATCGGACTTAGGACGTTCAATCCTACACCAATCGATGCGTCTTGACGAGGCGAATTCAACGCCGTGCGATTTTTTTACTTTACTCCAACGGTTACCGAGAAAATCGCAAAAAACTGCAAAAAATCGCAAAAAATCACTAAATTTCACCCTAACGCTGGATTTTTTCTAGTTACGACATTCTCTCTTACACCATTCGAAAGAGCGTATTTTTCTGCTTCAGAATGATCTAAGGATCGGCTTTCTATTATTAATAGTTTAGGCGCTACGAGCGCTTGAAGTATGCCCTGTTTCGCCCTATATTCACCCCTATATTCGGTCTATTTTAGGCCTTTTTCCCTAACTTCGAATGGCGTTTTCTCGAAATCTATGCGTTCCACGTCCGAACCGATATTTTCTACGTAATTAGCGGCCCGAATATGTATATTCTAGGCCAAAATAACCGCGAAATTCGAACATGAAATTTTCGTCGAATATTCGAAAAAGCCTTGTATATACCCTCTATTTTAGACCGTTTTGACCCTAACTTCGTAAGGCGTTTTCTCGAAATCTATGCGTTCCACGTCGGAACCGATATATTCTACGTAATTAGCGGCCCGAATATGTATATTCTAGGCCAAAATAACCGCGAAATTCGGACATGAAATTTTCGTCGAATATTCGAAAAAAGCCTTATATACACCCCTATTTTAACCCCTTTTCCCCTAACTTCGTAAGGCGTTTTCTCGAAACCTATGCCTTCTACGTCGGAACCGATATGTTTTACGTAATTACCGGTCCGAATATGTATATTTTGACGCAAAATAATTTCGAAATTTGAACATGACTTTTTCGTCATATGACCAATATATCGTTAAAAATCGTTGAAAAACGCAATTTGCAATTTTGGCCAAATTTCAAATCGCTCTCACCACTTTATTTATTGCTCGATCGCGATCGAATAGACCTTTCTATATGCAGATTTTGTCTAAGAAACGAATGGAACAAGAACGAACGACCTATCTCTAATAGTTTTCGCGCTAGGACGAAATTATTGGAATTTTTTATAACAAAATTTTTCAAACTTTAAACTACCATATCTCCGGAACGGTAAGACTTAGGGACCTGCGGTTTGCTTTATTTTAATCAGCTCCTCGAGTACTATAAACCTACCGAGTTTGAACTCGCTAGTGCTATCGGAAGTACGCTATCTCGAAAAACTAAAAAAATTCTATGCCTTGAGGTAGAAATTCGATTGGACAAAAATTTTTTTGCGTCCAATCGCGTCCAAAATATGCCTATCCGACTAATTTTGACCCGTAGATTCCAAATCTTCCATCCCCGACGCTCTATCTCTTACCGTTCTCGAGCCAAAGAAGACTTCGTCCGATTGCGTTCGAAATAGGCCTATCGGATAGGTCTCGACGAGTAGATTCCAAATATGGCATTATAAACGCTCTAGCTCCAACCGTTACGGAGATATGGACGATTTAAGTTTAGTTAAGTTTCCTTCGTCCTAGCGCGTTCATTCACATACCAATCGACGCGTCTTGGCGCGCTGATTTCAACGGTATATAATTTGTTTAGATTATTTCAAACGGTTGCCGAGAAAATGCAAAAAACCGCAAAAAAGTGCTAAAATGACATACCCCTTTTTCACTAATATCGGACTTAGGACGTTCAATCCTACACCAATCGATGCGTCTTGACGAGGCGAATTCAACGCCGTGCGATTTTTTTACTTTACTCCAACGGTTACCGAGAAAATCGCAAAAAACTGCAAAAAAATCGCAAAAAATCACTAAATTTCACCCTAACGCTGGATTTTTTCTAGTTACGACATTCTCTCTTACACCATTCGAAAGAGCGTATTTTTCTGCTTCAGAATGATCTAAGGATCGGCTTTCTATTATTAATAGTTTAGGCGCTACGAGCGCTTGAAGTATGCCCTGTTTCGCCCTATATTCACCCCTATATTCGGTCTATTTTAGGCCTTTTTCCCTAACTTCGAATGGCGTTTTCTCGAAATCTATGCGTTCCACGTCCGAACCGATATTTTCTACGTAATTAGCGGCCCGAATATGTATATTCTAGGCCAAAATAACCGCGAAATTCGAACATGAAATTTTCGTCGAATATTCGAAAAAGCCTTGTATATACCCTCTATTTTAGACCGTTTTGACCCTAACTTCGTAAGGCGTTTTCTCGAAATCTATGCGTTCCACGTCGGAACCGATATATTCTACGTAATTAGCGGCCCGAATATGTATATTCTAGGCCAAAATAACCGCGAAATTCGGACATGAAATTTTCGTCGAATATTCGAAAAAAGCCTTATATACACCCCTATTTTAACCCCTTTTCCCCTAACTTCGTAAGGCGTTTTCTCGAAACCTATGCCTTCTACGTCGGAACCGATATGTTTTACGTAATTACCGGTCCGAATATGTATATTTTGACGCAAAATAATTTCGAAATTTGAACATGACTTTTTCGTCATATGACCAATATATCGTTAAAAATCGTTGAAAAACGCAATTTGCAATTTTGGCCAAATTTCAAATCGCTCTCACCACTTTATTTATTGCTCGATCGCGATCGAATAGACCTTTCTATATGCAGATTTTGTCTAAGAAACGAATGGAACAAGAACGAACGACCTATCTCTAATAGTTTTCGCGCTAGGACGAAATTATTGGAATTTTTTATAACAAAATTTTTCAAACTTTAAACTACCATATCTCCGGAACGGTAAGACTTAGGGACCTGCGGTTTGCTTTATTTTAATCAGCTCCTCGAGTACTATAAACCTACCGAGTTTGAACTCGCTAGTGCTATCGGAAGTACGCTATCTCGAAAAACTAAAAAAATTCTATGCCTTGAGGTAGAAATTCGATTGGACAAAAATTTTTTGCGTCCAATCGCGTCCAAAATATGCCTATCCGACTAATTTTGACCCGTAGATTCCAAATCTTCCATCCCCGACGCTCTATCTCTTACCGTTCTCGAGCCAAAGAAGACTTCGTCCGATTGCGTTCGAAATAGGCCTATCGGATAGGTCTCGACGAGTAGATTCCAAATATGGCATTATAAACGCTCTAGCTCCAACCGTTACGGAGATATGGACGATTTAAGTTTAGTTAAGTTTCCTTCGTCCTAGCGCGTTCATTCACATACCAATCGACGCGTCTTGGCGCGCTGATTTCAACGGTATATAATTTGTTTAGATTATTTCAAACGGTTGCCGAGAAAATGCAAAAAACCGCAAAAAAGTGCTAAAATGACATACCCCTTTTTCACTAATATCGGACTTAGGACGTTCAATCCTACACCAATCGATGCGTCTTGACGAGGCGAATTCAACGCCGTGCGATTTTTTACTTTACTCCAACGGTTACCGAGAAAATCGCAAAAACTGCAAAAAAATCGCAAAAAATCACTAAATTTCACCCTAACGCTGGATTTTTTCTAGTTACGACATTCTCTCTTACACCATTCGAAAGAGCGTATTTTTCTGCTTCAGAATGATCTAAGGATCGGCTTTCTATTATTAATAGTTTAGGCGCTACGAGCGCTTGAAGTATGCCCTGTTTCGCCCTATATTCACCCCTATATTCGGTCTATTTTAGGCCTTTTTCCCTAACTTCGAATGGCGTTTTCTCGAAATCTATGCGTTCCACGTCCGAACCGATATTTTCTACGTAATTAGCGGCCCGAATATGTATATTCTAGGCCAAAATAACCGCGAAATTCGAACATGAAATTTTCGTCGAATATTCGAAAAAAGCCTTATATACACCCCTATTTTAACCCCTTTTCCCCTAACTTCGTAAGGCGTTTTCTCGAAACCTATGCCTTCTACGTCGGAACCGATATGTTTTACGTAATTACCGGTCCGAATATGTATATTTTGACGCAAAATAATTTCGAAATTTGAACATGACTTTTTCGTCATATGACCAATATATCGTTAAAAATCGTTGAAAAACGCAATTTGCAATTTTGGCCAAATTTCAAATCGCTCTCACCACTTTATTTATTGCTCGATCGCGATCGAATAGACCTTTCTATATGCAGATTTTGTCTAAGAAACGAATGGAACAAGAACGAACGACCTATCTCTAATAGTTTTCGCGCTAGGACGAAATTATTGGAATTTTTTATAACAAAATTTTTCAAACTTTAAACTACCATATCTCCGGAACGGTAAGACTTAGGGACCTGCGGTTTGCTTTATTTTAATCAGCTCCTCGAGTACTATAAACCTACCGAGTTTGAACTCGCTAGTGCTATCGGAAGTACGCTATCTCGAAAAACTAAAAAAATTCTATGCCTTGAGGTAGAAATTCGATTGGACAAAAATTTTTTGCGTCCAATCGCGTCCAAAATATGCCTATCCGACTAATTTTGACCCGTAGATTCCAAATCTTCCATCCCCGACGCTCTATCTCTTACCGTTCTCGAGCCAAAGAAGACTTCGTCCGATTGCGTTCGAAATAGGCCTATCGGATAGGTCTCGACGAGTAGATTCCAAATATGGCATTATAAACGCTCTAGCTCCAACCGTTACGGAGATATGGACGATTTAAGTTTAGTTAAGTTTCCTTCGTCCTAGCGCGTTCATTCACATACCAATCGACGCGTCTTGGCGCGCTGATTTCAACGGTATATAATTTGTTTAGATTATTTCAAACGGTTGCCGAGAAAATGCAAAAAACCGCAAAAAAGTGCTAAAATGACATACCCCTTTTTCACTAATATCGGACTTAGGACGTTCAATCCTACACCAATCGATGCGTCTTGACGAGGCGAATTCAACGCCGTGCGATTTTTTTACTTTACTCCAACGGTTACCGAGAAAATCGCAAAAACTGCAAAAAATCGCAAAAAATCACTAAATTTCACCCTAACGCTGGATTTTTTCTAGTTACGACATTCTCTCTTACACCATTCGAAAGAGCGTATTTTTCTGCTTCAGAATGATCTAAGGATCGGCTTTCTATTATTAATAGTTTAGGCGCTACGAGCGCTTGAAGTATGCCCTGTTTCGCCCTATATTCACCCCTATATTCGGTCTATTTTAGGCCTTTTTCCCTAACTTCGAATGGCGTTTTCTCGAAATCTATGCGTTCCACGTCCGAACCGATATTTTCTACGTAATTAGCGGCCCGAATATGTATATTCTAGGCCAAAATAACCGCGAAATTCGAACATGAAATTTTCGTCGAATATTCGAAAAAGCCTTGTATATACCCTCTATTTTAGACCGTTTTGACCCTAACTTCGTAAGGCGTTTTCTCGAAATCTATGCGTTCCACGTCGGAACCGATATATTCTACGTAATTAGCGGCCCGAATATGTATATTCTAGGCCAAAATAACCGCGAAATTCGGACATGAAATTTTCGTCGAATATTCGAAAAAGCCTTATATACACCCCTATTTTAACCCCTTTTCCCTAACTTCGTAAGGCGTTTTCTCGAAACCTATGCCTTCTACGTCGGAACCGATATGTTTTACGTAATTACCGGTCCGAATATGTATATTTTGACGCAAAATAATTTCGAAATTTGAACATGACTTTTTCGTCATATGACCAATATATCGTTAAAAATCGTTGAAAAACGCAATTTGCAATTTTGGCCAAATTTCAAATCGCTCTCACCACTTTATTTATTGCTCGATCGCGATCGAATAGACCTTTCTATATGCAGATTTTGTCTAAGAAACGAATGGAACAAGAACGAACGACCTATCTCTAATAGTTTTCGCGCTAGGACGAAATTATTGGAATTTTTTATAACAAAATTTTTCAAACTTTAAACTACCATATCTCCGGAACGGTAAGACTTAGGGACCTGCGGTTTGCTTTATTTTAATCAGCTCCTCGAGTACTATAAACCTACCGAGTTTGAACTCGCTAGTGCTATCGGAAGTACGCTATCTCGAAAAACTAAAAAAATTCTATGCCTTGAGGTAGAAATTCGATTGGACAAAAATTTTTTGCGTCCAATCGCGTCCAAAATATGCCTATCCGACTAATTTTGACCCGTAGATTCCAAATCTTCCATCCCCGACGCTCTATCTCTTACCGTTCTCGAGCCAAAGAAGACTTCGTCCGATTGCGTTCGAAATAGGCCTATCGGATAGGTCTCGACGAGTAGATTCCAAATATGGCATTATAAACGCTCTAGCTCCAACCGTTACGGAGATATGGACGATTTAAGTTTAGTTAAGTTTCCTTCGTCCTAGCGCGTTCATTCACATACCAATCGACGCGTCTTGGCGCGCTGATTTCAACGGTATATAATTTGTTTAGATTATTTCAAACGGTTGCCGAGAAAATGCAAAAAACCGCAAAAAGTGCTAAAATGACATACCCCTTTTTCACTAATATCGGACTTAGGACGTTCAATCCTACACCAATCGATGCGTCTTGACGAGGCGAATTCAACGCCGTGCGATTTTTTTACTTTACTCCAACGGTTACCGAGAAAATCGCAAAAACTGCAAAAAATCGCAAAAAATCACTAAATTTCACCCTAACGCTGGATTTTTTCTAGTTACGACATTCTCTCTTACACCATTCGAAAGAGCGTATTTTTCTGCTTCAGAATGATCTAAGGATCGGCTTTCTATTATTAATAGTTTAGGCGCTACGAGCGCTTGAAGTATGCCCTGTTTCGCCCTATATTCACCCCTATATTCGGTCTATTTTAGGCCTTTTTCCCTAACTTCGAATGGCGTTTTCTCGAAATCTATGCGTTCCACGTCCGAACCGATATTTTCTACGTAATTAGCGGCCCGAATATGTATATTCTAGGCCAAAATAACCGCGAAATTCGAACATGAAATTTTCGTCGAATATTCGAAAAAGCCTTGTATATACCCTCTATTTTAGACCGTTTTGACCCTAACTTCGTAAGGCGTTTTCTCGAAATCTATGCGTTCCACGTCGGAACCGATATATTCTACGTAATTAGCGGCCCGAATATGTATATTCTAGGCCAAAATAACCGCGAAATTCGGACATGAAATTTTCGTCGAATATTCGAAAAAGCCTTATATACACCCCTATTTTAACCCCTTTTCCCCTAACTTCGTAAGGCGTTTTCTCGAAACCTATGCCTTCTACGTCGGAACCGATATGTTTTACGTAATTACCGGTCCGAATATGTATATTTTGACGCAAAATAATTTCGAAATTTGAACATGACTTTTTCGTCATATGACCAATATATCGTTAAAAATCGTTGAAAAACGCAATTTGCAATTTTGGCCAAATTTCAAATCGCTCTCACCACTTTATTTATTGCTCGATCGCGATCGAATAGACCTTTCTATATGCAGATTTTGTCTAAGAAACGAATGGAACAAGAACGAACGACCTATCTCTAATAGTTTTCGCGCTAGGACGAAATTATTGGAATTTTTTATAACAAAATTTTTCAAACTTTAAACTACCATATCTCCGGAACGGTAAGACTTAGGGACCTGCGGTTTGCTTTATTTTAATCAGCTCCTCGAGTACTATAAACCTACCGAGTTTGAACTCGCTAGTGCTATCGGAAGTACGCTATCTCGAAAAACTAAAAAAATTCTATGCCTTGAGGTAGAAATTCGATTGGACAAAAATTTTTTTGCGTCCAATCGCGTCCAAAATATGCCTATCCGACTAATTTTGACCCGTAGATTCCAAATCTTCCATCCCCGACGCTCTATCTCTTACCGTTCTCGAGCCAAAGAAGACTTCGTCCGATTGCGTTCGAAATAGGCCTATCGGATAGGTCTCGACGAGTAGATTCCAAATATGGCATTATAAACGCTCTAGCTCCAACCGTTACGGAGATATGGACGATTTAAGTTTAGTTAAGTTTCCTTCGTCCTAGCGCGTTCATTCACATACCAATCGACGCGTCTTGGCGCGCTGATTTCAACGGTATATAATTTGTTTAGATTATTTCAAACGGTTGCCGAGAAAATGCAAAAAACCGCAAAAAAGTGCTAAAATGACATACCCCTTTTTCACTAATATCGGACTTAGGACGTTCAATCCTACACCAATCGATGCGTCTTGACGAGGCGAATTCAACGCCGTGCGATTTTTTTACTTTACTCCAACGGTTACCGAGAAAATCGCAAAAAACTGCAAAAAATCGCAAAAAATCACTAAATTTCACCCTAACGCTGGATTTTTTCTAGTTACGACATTCTCTCTTACACCATTCGAAAGAGCGTATTTTTCTGCTTCAGAATGATCTAAGGATCGGCTTTCTATTATTAATAGTTTAGGCGCTACGAGCGCTTGAAGTATGCCCTGTTTCGCCCTATATTCACCCCTATATTCGGTCTATTTTAGGCCTTTTTCCCTAACTTCGAATGGCGTTTTCTCGAAATCTATGCGTTCCACGTCCGAACCGATATTTTCTACGTAATTAGCGGCCCGAATATGTATATTCTAGGCCAAAATAACCGCGAAATTCGAACATGAAATTTTCGTCGAATATTCGAAAAAGCCTTGTATATACCCTCTATTTTAGACCGTTTTGACCCTAACTTCGTAAGGCGTTTTCTCGAAATCTATGCGTTCCACGTCGGAACCGATATATTCTACGTAATTAGCGGCCCGAATATGTATATTCTAGGCCAAAATAACCGCGAAATTCGGACATGAAATTTTCGTCGAATATTCGAAAAAGCCTTATATACACCCCTATTTTAACCCCTTTTCCCCTAACTTCGTAAGGCGTTTTCTCGAAACCTATGCCTTCTACGTCGGAACCGATATGTTTTACGTAATTACCGGTCCGAATATGTATATTTTGACGCAAAATAATTTCGAAATTTGAACATGACTTTTTCGTCATATGACCAATATATCGTTAAAAATCGTTGAAAAACGCAATTTGCAATTTTGGCCAAATTTCAAATCGCTCTCACCACTTTATTTATTGCTCGATCGCGATCGAATAGACCTTTCTATATGCAGATTTTGTCTAAGAAACGAATGGAACAAGAACGAACGACCTATCTCTAATAGTTTTCGCGCTAGGACGAAATTATTGGAATTTTTTATAACAAAATTTTTCAAACTTTAAACTACCATATCTCCGGAACGGTAAGACTTAGGGACCTGCGGTTTGCTTTATTTTAATCAGCTCCTCGAGTACTATAAACCTACCGAGTTTGAACTCGCTAGTGCTATCGGAAGTACGCTATCTCGAAAAACTAAAAAATTCTATGCCTTGAGGTAGAAATTCGATTGGACAAAAATTTTTTTGCGTCCAATCGCGTCCAAAATATGCCTATCCGACTAATTTTGACCCGTAGATTCCAAATCTTCCATCCCCGACGCTCTATCTCTTACCGTTCTCGAGCCAAAGAAGACTTCGTCCGATTGCGTTCGAAATAGGCCTATCGGATAGGTCTCGACGAGTAGATTCCAAATATGGCATTATAAACGCTCTAGCTCCAACCGTTACGGAGATATGGACGATTTAAGTTTAGTTAAGTTTCCTTCGTCCTAGCGCGTTCATTCACATACCAATCGACGCGTCTTGGCGCGCTGATTTCAACGGTATATAATTTGTTTAGATTATTTCAAACGGTTGCCGAGAAAATGCAAAAAACCGCAAAAAAGTGCTAAAATGACATACCCCTTTTTCACTAATATCGGACTTAGGACGTTCAATCCTACACCAATCGATGCGTCTTGACGAGGCGAATTCAACGCCGTGCGATTTTTTTACTTTACTCCAACGGTTACCGAGAAAATCGCAAAAAACTGCAAAAAAATCGCAAAAAATCACTAAATTTCACCCTAACGCTGGATTTTTTCTAGTTACGACATTCTCTCTTACACCATTCGAAAGAGCGTATTTTTCTGCTTCAGAATGATCTAAGGATCGGCTTTCTATTATTAATAGTTTAGGCGCTACGAGCGCTTGAAGTATGCCCTGTTTCGCCCTATATTCACCCCTATATTCGGTCTATTTTAGGCCTTTTTCCCTAACTTCGAATGGCGTTTTCTCGAAATCTATGCGTTCCACGTCCGAACCGATATTTTCTACGTAATTAGCGGCCCGAATATGTATATTCTAGGCCAAAATAACCGCGAAATTCGAACATGAAATTTTCGTCGAATATTCGAAAAAGCCTTGTATATACCCTCTATTTTAGACCGTTTTGACCCTAACTTCGTAAGGCGTTTTCTCGAAATCTATGCGTTCCACGTCGGAACCGATATATTCTACGTAATTAGCGGCCCGAATATGTATATTCTAGGCCAAAATAACCGCGAAATTCGGACATGAAATTTTCGTCGAATATTCGAAAAAGCCTTATATACACCCCTATTTTAACCCCTTTTCCCCTAACTTCGTAAGGCGTTTTCTCGAAACCTATGCCTTCTACGTCGGAACCGATATGTTTTACGTAATTACCGGTCCGAATATGTATATTTTGACGCAAAATAATTTCGAAATTTGAACATGACTTTTTCGTCATATGACCAATATATCGTTAAAAATCGTTGAAAAACGCAATTTGCAATTTTGGCCAAATTTCAAATCGCTCTCACCACTTTATTTATTGCTCGATCGCGATCGAATAGACCTTTCTATATGCAGATTTTGTCTAAGAAACGAATGGAACAAGAACGAACGACCTATCTCTAATAGTTTTCGCGCTAGGACGAAATTATTGGAATTTTTTATAACAAAATTTTTCAAACTTTAAACTACCATATCTCCGGAACGGTAAGACTTAGGGACCTGCGGTTTGCTTTATTTTAATCAGCTCCTCGAGTACTATAAACCTACCGAGTTTGAACTCGCTAGTGCTATCGGAAGTACGCTATCTCGAAAAACTAAAAAAATTCTATGCCTTGAGGTAGAAATTCGATTGGACAAAAATTTTTTGCGTCCAATCGCGTCCAAAATATGCCTATCCGACTAATTTTGACCCGTAGATTCCAAATCTTCCATCCCCGACGCTCTATCTCTTACCGTTCTCGAGCCAAAGAAGACTTCGTCCGATTGCGTTCGAAATAGGCCTATCGGATAGGTCTCGACGAGTAGATTCCAAATATGGCATTATAAACGCTCTAGCTCCAACCGTTACGGAGATATGGACGATTTAAGTTTAGTTAAGTTTCCTTCGTCCTAGCGCGTTCATTCACATACCAATCGACGCGTCTTGGCGCGCTGATTTCAACGGTATATAATTTGTTTAGATTATTTCAAACGGTTGCCGAGAAAATGCAAAAAACCGCAAAAAAGTGCTAAAATGACATACCCCTTTTTCACTAATATCGGACTTAGGACGTTCAATCCTACACCAATCGATGCGTCTTGACGAGGCGAATTCAACGCCGTGCGATTTTTTTACTTTACTCCAACGGTTACCGAGAAAATCGCAAAAAACTGCAAAAATCGCAAAAAATCACTAAATTTCACCCTAACGCTGGATTTTTTCTAGTTACGACATTCTCTCTTACACCATTCGAAAGAGCGTATTTTTCTGCTTCAGAATGATCTAAGGATCGGCTTTCTATTATTAATAGTTTAGGCGCTACGAGCGCTTGAAGTATGCCCTGTTTCGCCCTATATTCACCCCTATATTCGGTCTATTTTAGGCCTTTTTCCCTAACTTCGAATGGCGTTTTCTCGAAATCTATGCGTTCCACGTCCGAACCGATATTTTCTACGTAATTAGCGGCCCGAATATGTATATTCTAGGCCAAAATAACCGCGAAATTCGAACATGAAATTTTCGTCGAATATTCGAAAAAGCCTTGTATATACCCTCTATTTTAGACCGTTTTGACCCTAACTTCGTAAGGCGTTTTCTCGAAATCTATGCGTTCCACGTCGGAACCGATATATTCTACGTAATTAGCGGCCCGAATATGTATATTCTAGGCCAAAATAACCGCGAAATTCGGACATGAAATTTTCGTCGAATATTCGAAAAAAGCCTTATATACACCCCTATTTTAACCCCTTTTCCCTAACTTCGTAAGGCGTTTTCTCGAAACCTATGCCTTCTACGTCGGAACCGATATGTTTTACGTAATTACCGGTCCGAATATGTATATTTTGACGCAAAATAATTTCGAAATTTGAACATGACTTTTTCGTCATATGACCAATATATCGTTAAAAATCGTTGAAAAACGCAATTTGCAATTTTGGCCAAATTTCAAATCGCTCTCACCACTTTATTTATTGCTCGATCGCGATCGAATAGACCTTTCTATATGCAGATTTTGTCTAAGAAACGAATGGAACAAGAACGAACGACCTATCTCTAATAGTTTTCGCGCTAGGACGAAATTATTGGAATTTTTTATAACAAAATTTTTCAAACTTTAAACTACCATATCTCCGGAACGGTAAGACTTAGGGACCTGCGGTTTGCTTTATTTTAATCAGCTCCTCGAGTACTATAAACCTACCGAGTTTGAACTCGCTAGTGCTATCGGAAGTACGCTATCTCGAAAAACTAAAAAAATTCTATGCCTTGAGGTAGAAATTCGATTGGACAAAAATTTTTTTGCGTCCAATCGCGTCCAAAATATGCCTATCCGACTAATTTTGACCCGTAGATTCCAAATCTTCCATCCCCGACGCTCTATCTCTTACCGTTCTCGAGCCAAAGAAGACTTCGTCCGATTGCGTTCGAAATAGGCCTATCGGATAGGTCTCGACGAGTAGATTCCAAATATGGCATTATAAACGCTCTAGCTCCAACCGTTACGGAGATATGGACGATTTAAGTTTAGTTAAGTTTCCTTCGTCCTAGCGCGTTCATTCACATACCAATCGACGCGTCTTGGCGCGCTGATTTCAACGGTATATAATTTGTTTAGATTATTTCAAACGGTTGCCGAGAAAATGCAAAAAACCGCAAAAAAGTGCTAAAATGACATACCCCTTTTTCACTAATATCGGACTTAGGACGTTCAATCCTACACCAATCGATGCGTCTTGACGAGGCGAATTCAACGCCGTGCGATTTTTTACTTTACTCCAACGGTTACCGAGAAAATCGCAAAAAACTGCAAAAAAATCGCAAAAAATCACTAAATTTCACCCTAACGCTGGATTTTTTCTAGTTACGACATTCTCTCTTACACCATTCGAAAGAGCGTATTTTTCTGCTTCAGAATGATCTAAGGATCGGCTTTCTATTATTAATAGTTTAGGCGCTACGAGCGCTTGAAGTATGCCCTGTTTCGCCCTATATTCACCCCTATATTCGGTCTATTTTAGGCCTTTTTCCCTAACTTCGAATGGCGTTTTCTCGAAATCTATGCGTTCCACGTCCGAACCGATATTTTCTACGTAATTAGCGGCCCGAATATGTATATTCTAGGCCAAAATAACCGCGAAATTCGAACATGAAATTTTCGTCGAATATTCGAAAAAAGCCTTATATACACCCCTATTTTAACCCCTTTTCCCCTAACTTCGTAAGGCGTTTTCTCGAAACCTATGCCTTCTACGTCGGAACCGATATGTTTTACGTAATTACCGGTCCGAATATGTATATTTTGACGCAAAATAATTTCGAAATTTGAACATGACTTTTTCGTCATATGACCAATATATCGTTAAAAATCGTTGAAAAACGCAATTTGCAATTTTGGCCAAATTTCAAATCGCTCTCACCACTTTATTTATTGCTCGATCGCGATCGAATAGACCTTTCTATATGCAGATTTTGTCTAAGAAACGAATGGAACAAGAACGAACGACCTATCTCTAATAGTTTTCGCGCTAGGACGAAATTATTGGAATTTTTTATAACAAAATTTTTCAAACTTTAAACTACCATATCTCCGGAACGGTAAGACTTAGGGACCTGCGGTTTGCTTTATTTTAATCAGCTCCTCGAGTACTATAAACCTACCGAGTTTGAACTCGCTAGTGCTATCGGAAGTACGCTATCTCGAAAAACTAAAAAAATTCTATGCCTTGAGGTAGAAATTCGATTGGACAAAAATTTTTTGCGTCCAATCGCGTCCAAAATATGCCTATCCGACTAATTTTGACCCGTAGATTCCAAATCTTCCATCCCCGACGCTCTATCTCTTACCGTTCTCGAGCCAAAGAAGACTTCGTCCGATTGCGTTCGAAATAGGCCTATCGGATAGGTCTCGACGAGTAGATTCCAAATATGGCATTATAAACGCTCTAGCTCCAACCGTTACGGAGATATGGACGATTTAAGTTTAGTTAAGTTTCCTTCGTCCTAGCGCGTTCATTCACATACCAATCGACGCGTCTTGGCGCGCTGATTTCAACGGTATATAATTTGTTTAGATTATTTCAAACGGTTGCCGAGAAAATGCAAAAAACCGCAAAAAGTGCTAAAATGACATACCCCTTTTTCACTAATATCGGACTTAGGACGTTCAATCCTACACCAATCGATGCGTCTTGACGAGGCGAATTCAACGCCGTGCGATTTTTTTACTTTACTCCAACGGTTACCGAGAAAATCGCAAAAAACTGCAAAAAAATCGCAAAAAATCACTAAATTTCACCCTAACGCTGGATTTTTTCTAGTTACGACATTCTCTCTTACACCATTCGAAAGAGCGTATTTTTCTGCTTCAGAATGATCTAAGGATCGGCTTTCTATTATTAATAGTTTAGGCGCTACGAGCGCTTGAAGTATGCCCTGTTTCGCCCTATATTCACCCCTATATTCGGTCTATTTTAGGCCTTTTTCCCTAACTTCGAATGGCGTTTTCTCGAAATCTATGCGTTCCACGTCCGAACCGATATTTTCTACGTAATTAGCGGCCCGAATATGTATATTCTAGGCCAAAATAACCGCGAAATTCGAACATGAAATTTTCGTCGAATATTCGAAAAAGCCTTGTATATACCCTCTATTTTAGACCGTTTTGACCCTAACTTCGTAAGGCGTTTTCTCGAAATCTATGCGTTCCACGTCGGAACCGATATATTCTACGTAATTAGCGGCCCGAATATGTATATTCTAGGCCAAAATAACCGCGAAATTCGGACATGAAATTTTCGTCGAATATTCGAAAAAAGCCTTATATACACCCCTATTTTAACCCCTTTTCCCCTAACTTCGTAAGGCGTTTTCTCGAAACCTATGCCTTCTACGTCGGAACCGATATGTTTTACGTAATTACCGGTCCGAATATGTATATTTTGACGCAAAATAATTTCGAAATTTGAACATGACTTTTTCGTCATATGACCAATATATCGTTAAAAATCGTTGAAAAACGCAATTTGCAATTTTGGCCAAATTTCAAATCGCTCTCACCACTTTATTTATTGCTCGATCGCGATCGAATAGACCTTTCTATATGCAGATTTTGTCTAAGAAACGAATGGAACAAGAACGAACGACCTATCTCTAATAGTTTTCGCGCTAGGACGAAATTATTGGAATTTTTATAACAAAATTTTTCAAACTTTAAACTACCATATCTCCGGAACGGTAAGACTTAGGGACCTGCGGTTTGCTTTATTTTAATCAGCTCCTCGAGTACTATAAACCTACCGAGTTTGAACTCGCTAGTGCTATCGGAAGTACGCTATCTCGAAAAACTGAAAAAATTCTATGCCTTGAGGTAGAAATTCGATTGGACAAAAATTTTTTTGCGTCCAATCGCGTCCAAAATATGCCTATCCGACTAATTTTGACCCGTAGATTCCAAATCTTCCATCCCCGACGCTCTATCTCTTACCGTTCTCGAGCCAAAGAAGACTTCGTCCGATTGCGTTCGAAATAGGCCTATCGGATAGGTCTCGACGAGTAGATTCCAAATATGGCATTATAAACGCTCTAGCTCCAACCGTTACGGAGATATGGACGATTTAAGTTTAGTTAAGTTTCCTTCGTCCTAGCGCGTTCATTCACATACCAATCGACGCGTCTTGGCGCGCTGATTTCAACGGTATATAATTTGTTTAGATTATTTCAAACGGTTGCCGAGAAAATGCAAAAAACCGCAAAAAGTGCTAAAATGACATACCCCTTTTTCACTAATATCGGACTTAGGACGTTCAATCCTACACCAATCGATGCGTCTTGACGAGGCGAATTCAACGCCGTGCGATTTTTTTACTTTACTCCAACGGTTACCGAGAAAATCGCAAAAAACTGCAAAAAAATCGCAAAAAATCACTAAATTTCACCCTAACGCTGGATTTTTTCTAGTTACGACATTCTCTCTTACACCATTCGAAAGAGCGTATTTTTCTGCTTCAGAATGATCTAAGGATCGGCTTTCTATTATTAATAGTTTAGGCGCTACGAGCGCTTGAAGTATGCCCTGTTTCGCCCTATATTCACCCCTATATTCGGTCTATTTTAGGCCTTTTTCCCTAACTTCGAATGGCGTTTTCTCGAAATCTATGCGTTCCACGTCCGAACCGATATTTTCTACGTAATTAGCGGCCCGAATATGTATATTCTAGGCCAAAATAACCGCGAAATTCGAACATGAAATTTTCGTCGAATATTCGAAAAAGCCTTGTATATACCCTCTATTTTAGACCGTTTTGACCCTAACTTCGTAAGGCGTTTTCTCGAAATCTATGCGTTCCACGTCGGAACCGATATATTCTACGTAATTAGCGGCCCGAATATGTATATTCTAGGCCAAAATAACCGCGAAATTCGGACATGAAATTTTCGTCGAATATTCGAAAAAGCCTTATATACACCCCTATTTTAACCCCTTTTCCCTAACTTCGTAAGGCGTTTTCTCGAAACCTATGCCTTCTACGTCGGAACCGATATGTTTTACGTAATTACCGGTCCGAATATGTATATTTTGACGCAAAATAATTTCGAAATTTGAACATGACTTTT
>JAYRCI010000069.1:0-42000 GCA_038088585.1 Chrysina gloriosa | reverse complement strand
TCTCCCACGACATCTCTCCTCTTTCTTTGTTCTAATCACACACCAAAATATTGATTCGATTGGCACACTCTCTGAACTTTCCGCTACAATTCACTGATTGTGTAGATATTTTAACAACATTGTCGAAAAATTAACATCGGTCAATATAGCACAAGAGAAACAAAAATTGAAAAAAATTCTGTGCGGGAATCGAACCCAAACCATACGATTACTTGGCTAAAGCTCAATCAATCGAGCCACGCTCCACTCTTGAAAACAAACGCAACGGTCCAGGTATATCAATTAAGTCTCTTTATTCAAACCGATTTTTTCAAAAACGGTTGTGTATTGGCACCATGTTTGAAGGTCTGTGGTTAATTACTATGAAGTACTTTCTTATCCCAGAAGGGCGTCCAAATCCGTGACCCCAACGTCGCCCCCTCCCCTTGTTAGCTTCGTATGCTGTGAGTTGTTGTAATTCTCGGGAGGTTGGGGGAAAAATTTAAATAAAAAACCCCTCTTTCCGTATGCGTTGGTGTGTGTGGTGCTCCGTCTGCGGTTATTAGCGTGTGTTTGTTGTTGGTTTTACTCCAGGTTTAGGTTTTGTGAATGGGAGCGGGTGTTTTGTGGCTAGGCCTCTGACATCTGTTATATTCCTTATTAATGGGTTGTCATGATGAATTGTAGCTTTGTAGAACTTGATCGCTTTCTGTTGGATAAACTCTGCTACTGTTGGTACTTCGGCCACGAGGTGCAGCGTTCGCGCTGAGGTGTATCGGCCCACGCCTAGGGCCAGACGCAGGCATTTATTTTGATATCGTTGCAGGCGCTGTATATGTTTTACAGACGTTACTGCATGTTGCTACTCCGTATGTTAAGATTGGCCTCAGAATTGTTTTATAAAGTAGGAGTTTATTTTTTCTTGAAGTGTTGGGGCTTACAAGAATGAAAAAGAGCTTTCGGATTATGGAAGAGGTTTTATGGATGTTGTTTTGGATATGGAGGTGGAATCTCAGGCGGGTGTCTAAATATATGCCTGGATACCTTATAGGATTAACGTGGGGGATGGTAGTTTGAAGGAATTTGGGGTATCTCGGTACGTTGAAGGGGTTGGTACGTCGGGTAAAGATAGCGATTGAGGATTTTTCAGTATTCGCTGATAGCTTCCAGGTTTTCAGATATTTTTCATACCAAGGTATGTAGTTCTGAATTTTCTGGAGAGCTACCAACGGAGTGAGTGTATATGGCGGTATCATCGGCGTATAGAGCTAGATTTGTGTTAGGGAATTCAGGAATGTCGTGGGTGTAGATGTTGTACAGGACAGGCCCCAACACCGACTCTTGCGGTACACCTGCTTCGATGTCATAGGCTGCGGAAGTTGTGGCGTTTATTCTGACCCTGGCGTTCCTATTACTGAGATAGGATCTTATTAGCGTGATGAGCGGGTGTGGAAAATCGAGTTTTATCATTTTACTGATTAACCCACACCCGATCAAAAGCTTTCTCTATATCCACCAACATGAACGCTGTGTGCTGCCTTTTGTTGAACGCCTTCGTCGTCTCGATAATAATCCTGGCCACTTGTTGTTCTGAGTTGTGTGCCTCCCGAAAACCGAACTGTTGATCCGGGATGATATGCTTATTTTCTGTATGTTTTATTATTTGGTTTTTTAGTATCTTTTCGGTAATCTTGGATAGCGCTGGTAGCAGTGATATCGGACGATAGCTATTGGAATGTATGGGATTTTTTCCTGGTTTCAGTATGGGAATAACTATTGCGGATTTCCAGGAATTTGGGAAATATTGGAGACGAATGATAGCGTTTATGATGTAGTAAATCTGTAATAAGGTTTTTCTAGGGATATTTTTTAAAAGTATGATCTGTATGGAGTCGGGACCGGCAGCTTTTTGGACGGGGACCTATTTATTAGCTTCTTGATATATGCGCGCGTTGTAAGGAAGGGATGGAAATCGATGGGATTTACTGGGTGCTGTGTGAGAAAACTAGTAACCGTCCGACTTACATTTTCTTCGATGTGTTGTTCGGTTTCCGGGGTCCTGTGGAATTCCTGGAAGGATTTTGAAATTTTGTTCGAAATTTGTTCGTCCGAAACCGCAAACGAACCGTCATCCTCTTCTAGTATCTTGATTGGTCGAAACGACTTCCTTAAGTTCTTGTTGAGGCGCCAGATTGAACCGTCTTTAATGTTGAAGACGCCGTGCATACATTTCGTTTCTGTGCTTGATGATCATCCCCCGGATGCTGTTGGTTAGGGCATTCATCCTGCATCTGAGCACCACGTTACGCCTACGTTGGAATGCACGACGGATCCTGTTACGTTCGGTGATGACCACTTTAATATCTGGTGGTAACTCGCTGTAATGGTGTGGATCCGTGAATCTAGTTGGAATGGAATTTTCGGCGACTCTGCTGATATTTTCGGTCACTGTTTTGACCATTTCGTCGAGGGTGTTGATATCTTCGATAGTGGTGTGGAGGGGTTTCTCCTGTAGTATATTCCGGAATTTTCTCCAATTTGCGTGCGCGTAGTCAAACACTCTTCTTCGAATGTTACGTCGCGGAACACCTCCGATTTCTAATATCAGCGGCAGGTGATCCGAAGGTAGTTGTCCTGTTTCGGAGTCACCGATATTAACCACGTTCGCCGACAAGACGAGGTCAATAGTGGTGGGAGTCGTTCCATTCGAGGGGTAGTGAGTAGGGCCGTCTGGATGGTGGATTATTATGTTGTTGTTGTTCACGTAATTGAACAACGTATTTCCGTTAGAGTTGTTCTGATGGCAGTCCCACGAATAGTGTCTGGCGTTCCAGTCACCTGCACAGATGGTCCTGTGCGAGAAGAAATATAAAACGTCGAGCTGGTTCTGACATATTCTTGTTCTTGGACTGTTATAGCAAGCCACGATGGTGGTGTGGTTTGCTAATTGGACTGGCACGGCCTCGACGTCGATGGTTTCCAGTTCGATGAGCCCTACTCTCCAATATGGAATGTTGTTACGCACGAGAATTGCGACTCCTCCTTGTCCGTTGCGGCCTGCGCGCTCCTCTACGTTAAAACCGCGCACTCGAATAGTGTTTAACTCCCGCACTTTTGTTTCTAACACCAGTGCAATGTCGATGCTTTGTGTATTTAGAAAGTCGATAAACTCTTCCAATTTGTTTGAGAGAGTGTTCGCATTCCAAATCAGCAGTTTAATAGCCATCACGCTGGCTATTGAACGCATCGATCGCGGGTAGGTAGTCGAGGAGAGTATTTCCCGCACTTATTTGTTGTTTTAAGACGCGCAGTTTGCTCGCGAGCCACCTTAAATTCACTATTGAGTTAATTTCGTTTAGTGAGTTACCAATGTCACTGAGATAATTTAAGTCGCCCATTAGATTGTTTGTGGTTTGTTGTGCATTTTGTTGTTGAATGCTACTATCACATATGTTCGTTGCGAGATTGAACACAGGGGAGCTCTCTGAGGGATTCACGAGGGAATTTACGGGGCCAGTTACGTGATTTCGTCTGCGTTCCCGTTCGGTACGAGGGAAGGGGGGTTGTTTGCTCCGACACTGAAACTGTTTTTCGTATGTGTGGCGCGCACTCCACTGTTTTGTTGACTCGCGGCTGTTTGTGAAACCCATGCGTTCCTAGAAAGGGCAGACGCGTCCATGTAGTGTTGCGGATTGGTTTTCATACGTTGGGCTTCCCTCAGTGCTTCGGTTTTCTCTTTTTTAATCTTCCTTGCTTATACCAGTTCCTGATAGACTTTGCAAGTGGTGCTTGAAGCCGGGTGAGCACCCCCGCAATTACAGCACTTGGCAGGTGTGTCACGAGGTTTCGTACACTCGTACGAGCGATGCGCATCCGCGCATTTCATGCATCTACTCACTTTGTAGTAGCAATTGAGGGTTGCGTGCTCCCATTGCTGACACTTCTTACATTGAATTATTTCCGTTTTGGAATAATGAGGTTTAAAGAAAACGGACGTATTCTGTAACCTCTTGATCTTTTGGCTTAGAATGCCTAAAGTGACCTGTTTGTCTACCACTATAAGAAACATGGGATATTTTGTTCTTCTGATTTTGTCGATTCTTTTCAGTGGAAAACCCAATTCCTCCAGTTCGAGTTGTACTTCTTCGCGTTCGACATCATTGTGCAATCCTCTAAGAAGAAACGTATGCGTGCGTTCATTTTTGGCATAAATGTGTGGAATGGTAAGGTATTTTTGTATAATTCAATAAACCTTTTATAATCATGTAGGTCTTTAAAATATAAAATCGTGTCTTTGGCAGTGAATTGAAGATGGTAATTTCTTGAAATCGCATCGACTTTTCGTCGAAATTCGGCGTAGGTTTTTTCAAGCCTACCTGGGAAGTAGATCGGTGGTGGTCGGGGGCTCTTTCCTGCAGTAGCAGTGATGTTGCCGTCGTTTCCCTCGGAGATTGGGGCGGCGAAGGTTGATTGCTCCACCTCTCGCATTTCGACGTCATTTCCTGCGACCGATGTTGACGCCAGTGCGTTAAAGCCGTTCGCAACTTTTACTGTGAAGTGATCTTGTAGAATGGTCATTTTTTGGGCTGTATTCGCACGAGCTCTTGCAGTGTCTTCCTCTGGGATAGTTTTCGATAATTTGGTAACTACCGGTCTGCCTAGCAGATCGATGCCGGGCGGGTTGTCAAAGTTTTCGATCTAATCGGAATCGTCACGCTCACGGCGCGAATCGCGTTCTGTCAGTCTTTTAACGTTGCTCATACACAAGTTGTCCGGGTTCTATAAATGTTTTTTTATTTGTGGATAATCACGGAGGCACTATAACTATCACTCGCAAAAAGAAAATCAAAATCGCAAAGGACGTACACCAACAAAAGGAAAAACTTAAGAGAGCGTAAAAATCCGCGAACTGTCACACGGTTGACATTTGGTCGCACCTTACTTACAATTATACTCGACTCGCCGAACAAATGCAGTAGTAAATTATGGCAACAATGTGTGTTTAATAGGTCACATAACCAATAACGTTTGTAATTGGTCGATCAGGGTGGCCGCTTACAATAGAATAAAAATCGAGTCCATATTGCATTTGGAATATTAGATTTTATTAGCTTTCTTTGTAAATGATCCATTATCTATTATATTTCATAAATCAGTGTTTCTGAAGACTATTTATCGATCGTTCTAGTGCACCAATAATACATTATTGTTTTGTAGGTTATACATTATTTCTTGTTATATTATCGTATATACTTACATTATGGAAAACTCAACTCCTAAGAAGAGAGTTTCAAAACATTTTACGGTAGAAGATAAACAGAAGGTTTTGAATATATTTAAAACATTTCAAGAAGAGCCTAGCACTTCTAAAATTGTTAGTGTTGAGATGACAGCCAAAGCAGCAGATATCTTTCCAAAAACGATAACCAAATCATAGTAACTATTATAGTATCTTTTACAGGAATTACTGAACGCAGTGTTTACAATATTGTGAAAGAATATAACACTAATCACGAATTACAACCACCAAAAAATATCATAGAAAAAGAGTTGTTTTAGATATGGTGGATGATGAAATGAAAAATGCTATACGAAGAATTGTACATTCATTCTTTTTTAAAAATGAACCTCCAACAGTTCAAAAAGTTCTCACAGTGATAAATGAAAGAGATGACATTCCTAATTTCAAAATTACGACTCTCAGACCATTATTAAAGGAACTAAACTTTCGGTACAAATATTTATTACTTTAAATTCTATATACTAATCATAAGATAATTATGTTTGTAGTTATAATAAGCGAGCTCGAAATAGTATTTTAAAACAAAAAGATGACATTATTACCTGGAGACGGAAATACCTTCGTGAAATTAAGAAATATCGTGAAAATGGTACCCCGATATATTACTTGGATGAAACTTGGGTAAATGCTGGACATACTGTAAATAAAGTATGGACAGATATGTCTGCTGTCACTGCAAGACAAGCATTTATAGAAGATTTAAGTACAGGTCTTAAAAATCCTTCAGGCAAAGGCAAAAGATTTATAATTGCACACATTGGCTCGGATGAACGATTTGTAGAAAATGGTTTACTCCTCTTTGAATCAAAGAGAACAGGAGATTATCATGAAGACATGAACACAGAAAGGTTTGAAGAGTGGATGAGATGTATTCTCCCCAATTTAAAAGAAAATTGCGTTATAATTTTTGACAATGCTCCGTACCATAGTCGTAAATTGAATAAGCCACCTACAACTAATAGTCGCAAATTAGATGTGCAAAACTGGATGAGGGAAAATAGTATTGCATATGAAGAAAACATGGTAAAAGCAGAATTGTTAGCTTTAATTAAAGAACATTTATCTGGCCCTCCGAAATATGCTGTTAATGAATTAATAGAAAACACTAATAGAAAGGTACTTAGACTCCCCCTTATCACTGTGAATTAAACCCGATTGAACTAATATGGGCACAAGTGAAGGGGTGTGTTGCGAAACATAACACCACATTTAAATTGGCAGACGTGAAAGAATTATTTCAACGAGGTATTGACAATATTTCTGTTGAAAATTGGCAAAATGCTATTAAACATGTTATTCAAACAGAGAAGGAAATGTGGGAACTTGATAATCTCATAGATATACACATAGAGCCGTTAATCATTACAATTAATGATGATTCGTCTACATCATCTAATAGCGAAGAAGATACATGTTAAGAACGTTTTAGTGTGTCATAATTAATTCCTTTACTGTATTAAATTTTTGTAATATGTATAAAATTTATTATTTTTGATTATACCTATTTGTACAGTGAGTTAATTTTTAGGATACTGTTTCTTATATAAATACGTACCACAAAAAAAAATTAATTATTTGTTTCCTTATTTTGTATTTATATATTACATAGATCTTCTTAAAACCATTGTGTATTTTTATTTACTATATATAATTCTATATATTGGAGATGCATAATTTAATTCAACAAAACATACTTGAAGAAATAAGAAAATTATTTTAGTACTTATTTTGCAATTTTTATTTATGTCAAATACAAAATGAGGTTATTATTTTGATATGTTTACATGTGATTTATGCTGTGTGAGTCGGACATTTGCATTGCAAGGTTGCCATAATTTGCTACTGCATCTGTTCGGCGAGTCGAGTATAGTTGTGTTCAAGGTTGTTGGAGTAGTCCGACTTTTTACAACTGATTGTTTTTTGTCTTGGCTGCTTTTGCTGTCTTTTTCTCCAAACCATCCTCCTCCTCATTCCATATCATTTCCTGTGCGTTCAATATTATTTTCAAAAACCTATTTTTACTATGGCTCCTTCTTGTCTTTTCTGTTTTGCAATTGCCCTTAGATTCTTTTGTATTTCTCTCGGCGTGTCATGTCGCTATCTATATAAACGTTTTTGCCTTTTAATTTATTCTTGTTTTTAAGTATCTTTAGTTTTTCTTCAAAATGGTCCATCTTTTTTGGGAGACTTGTCTAGCTTCGTTTATTTGTGTTTCTACTCCTAGCTCGCTTTTTATGCATTTTTCTAAGCATTCTTTTGTTTCTGCGTCTTTTTCTTTCATATCGATGCTCGATATTACTAAATTGTTTTTACGTTTCTCCTTTTCCAAATCGTCTATCCTTTTACTTATTGTATTTTTTCCCATTTTTTGTTTGTGTTTTGAATTTGTTCTTTAAGGGATCCCATTTCGTTGTTATTTGCTTTCATTTTTGTTTTCATTTCCCTTTGTTCATTTTTTACTTCTTTTAACTCCTCGAACATTCCTCTGCATATGTTGACTAAATCTTGATTTTCCCCATTTCCAGATTTAGACGGTGTTCTTGCTACTTTTTTACTCTTTCTAAATATTTCTGAGCTTTCTCTTCCTTTCAGAAAATTGGTTTGGAACCTTTGGTGTAACAAAGCAAACACACTGACAAAGTCAATGCACAAATTTCCACTATCACCAAACAAATATTGCATGTCTCTCGACGCGCGTTTCGCTAACCAAGTTAGCATCATCAGGAGATGATCAAATGTGAATTATAAGTCTAAGCAACGTACTTTATATAAGTTCGGGTGAGTAATACAACGAATAAGGACTAATGAGCTCCTTGTTAATTGTTTACAATAGTCGAACTCCCCGTAAATGTCATTAAGATGAGGAAACCGTAATGATTCGCAGTAATAACCGATTACAATGCAAAGGCAGCAATTTGAAAATACTTAAGAAATATGTAAACAAAGGCCTGGAATTATTTAGAATTAATTAAATTAAATAAACAGCTATCTGGGATAGGCCCTTTATCGGCATTCATAGTGAGGCGGCCACATTTAAATATTTCTATGCTTTCAAATGCATCCAGCTTATAACAATTATGCACATTTCTTAATAATTCCAAATTATCTACGCTTATTCTATGATCATTGTCGAAAGCATGTTGGGCAACACTCGATTTTTCAATTCTACCAAATTTTAAATGTGCCATATGTTCTTTAAATCTAGTTAAGATAGATCTTTTGGTTTGGCCAATATACTTCGACGAACAATCTTTACAACTTACAGCATAAATTCCTGACTTATCGGTTATTGCTACTTTATCCTTCGGATTACCAAGAACTGCTCGAAGCTTGTTACCTGATTTATGTATTAGATTGATATCAACCTTTTTAAAGATTTTATTTAGACCACGAGTAATCCTTGGTTCGTAAGGTTAGTCCTTATTCGTTGTATTACTCACCCGAACTTATATAAAGTACGTTGCTTAGATTTATAATTCACATTTGATCATCTCCTGATGATGCTAACTTGGTTAGCGAAACGCGCGTCGAGAGACATGCAATATTTGTTTGGTGATAGTGGAAATTTGTGCATTGACTTTGTCAGTGTGTTTGCTTTGTTACACCAAAGGTTCCAAACCAATTTTCTGAATTGAATATGGCTTCACGGTCCACAGAACTAAATCTATACCGTAAGTACTCTACTAAGATTAGACTGATAGGTGCGGATATTTGGTTTCTTAAATCCTGCAAAACGCGTAAGGTTTGGCCTGATTTTATCCAGGTCAAATTGCCAAAAGTTCTTACATTACTGATAAAGTCACGTTATTTTCTAAACAAAAATGGTTGGATTTGGAAATCAAAAATCTTTATAGTAAGAGAAGTATGTTTGAAATTCAAGCTTACAACCTCTTCAAAAAACTTACTTTTAAGCTAGATGAATTAGAATACGCTCAATGGTGTCACTTTCAGAGAAGCATGTTCAGATGTATTAATGCGAAATTTATTAATAAGATGTCATCTTTAAATAAGAAATTTAAAAAACTGTTACATGCACAGAAAAGAGAAATTGTTCCTCCGAAAGCCATCAACATTGTAGAGAATCTTTCCTCTCATTCTTTCAATAACCAAGAACTTGATCGTTTGAATAAAGGGCTGAATTTCGCGTTACCTTCAACTAAAGCGCCCCTAGAAAACATCATAGCTGAAATTGAAAGTGGCATTCAACATATGCCTCTGTCGTCTAAAAGTTATGTCAGAGAAGGTTGTTTAAAACAGATTCAATCAAACTTAGCAGCGGTTAATAAAAAATCTAACGTTAATAAACATAAAATGAAAGTTATAGAAGGATTGAGGAAGAAAGACTGTTACTATTTAAAAGCAGATAAGGGCAATAAGGTAGTGATTTTAGACAAAAATGAATACGTTGATAGTAATTTAATTTTTGACGGACCCTATTTTCTACTGAAAAGGAACCCCTTGCCGAAAATGATTCGCAACGTTAAAACTATTTTGAACACGTGTAAGCACACCATTACCAACTCTATCAAATACAAACTGTTGATGTCCAATCCTACAGTACCCAGACTCTATTGTTTGCCTAAAATTCACAAACCCGGTAATTCCATGAGACCGATTGTTTCAGTGGTAGGTAGTCCTACGTACAATTTAGCAAAGTGGTTAACAAGTGAGTTTGGGAAATTATCTGTTAAGCAACCGAGCTTTTGTGTAAAGAACTCCGTCGAGTTCATTAAACATGTAAAAGATCAAAAGTTGGAAGAAGGGGAAAGTCTAGTCTCGTTTGATGTTAGTTCATTGTTCCCTAGCGTTCCGATCCCTCAAACTTTAGGTTATCTCGAAGATTTGCTTCGTTTGAATGGATGTAGTAATGAAATTGTAAAAGAGTACATCTCATTAACAAAGCTTTGCATGGAACAAAACTGTTTTCAATTTGAAGGGCGTTTCTACGAACAACGGGAGGGCACAGCCATGGGTAATCCTTTATCACCGTTCCTAGCAGACCTTTTTATGAGTAGATTTGAGATCGAAGCTAAAGAACAATTCAACTACTTCCCCCGCGTTTGGTTTAGATACGTAGATGATGTGTTCGCGATTTTTGATACCGAGAAATGTCATATTAAGGATTTTATTAATGAGTTAAACGCAAAATTCCCTTCTATGAACTTTACGTATGAAATGGAAAATGACAAGAAGCTTCCATTTCTGGATGTATTAGTGTTAAGAAACCTAAATCACTTAGAAATTGACGTATATAGAAAAGAAACCGCAACCTGCAGATACATCCCTAATGACTCTCATCATTGCCCTCAACATAAATTTGCAAGTTTTAATTTTATGGTAAATAGATTATTAAATTTCCCTCTCAGTGCAGAACGCTTTCAGAAAGAAAACAGAGTCATTAAGGAGATCGCTAATATTAACGGTTATTCTACGAAATTAGTTGATAAGTTAATTAATAAATTCAAGGCTAAGAAATTAATTAAGGACACTTGTACCTTACAAAATGAGGTAGAAAAACCGAAAATGTTAGCTTTACCTTACGAACCAAGGATTACTCGTGGTCTAAATAAAATCTTTAAAAAGGTTGATATCAATCTAATATATAAATCAGGTAACAAGCTTCGAGCAGTTCTTGGTAATCCGAAGGATAAAGTAGCAATAACCGATAAGTCAGGAATTTATGCTATAAGTTGTAAAGATTGTTCGTCGAAGTATATTGGCCAAACCAAAAGATCTATCTTAACTAGATTTAAAGAACATATGGCACATTTAAAATTTGGTAGAATTGAAAAATCGAGTGTTGCCCAACATGCTTTCGACAATGATCATAGGATAAGCGTAGATAATTTGGAATTATTAAGAAATGTGCATAATTGTTATAAGCTGGATGCATTTGAAAGCATAGAAATATTTAAATGTGGCCGCCTCACTATGAATGCCGATAAAGGGCCTATCCCAGATAGCTGTTTATTTAATTTAATTAATTCTAAATAATTCCAGGCCTTTGTTTACATATTTCTTAAGTATTTTCAAATTGCTGCCTTTGCATTGTAATCGGTTATTACTGCGAATCATTACGGTTTCCTCATCTTAATGACATTTACGGGGAGTTCGACTATTGTAAACAATTAACAAGGAGCTCATTAGTCCTTATTCGTTGTATTACTCACCCGAACTTATATAAAGTACGTTGCTTAGATTTATAATTCACATTTGATCATCTCCTGATGATGCTAACTTGGTTAGCGAAACGCGCGTCGAGAGACATGCAATATTTGTTTGGTGATAGTGGAAATTTGTGCATTGACTTTGTCAGTGTGTTTGCTTTCTCTTCCTTTCCTTTTCGTGCCTGAGCTATTTTCTTCAGAATCAGACATATTTTAATTTATTATGTAAAGTATTGAGTACGTCTCTAACTATTTTATATCGTTTACGTTTTTCACAATTTTTCCTCAGTCCTCCTCTGTCCTCTCGGTTGTCCGTTATCGCACGCGATAAGATTCCCACCCCGGTCAACCCATCGTAAGCAAGATACCTTCTCATGCAATAACTTCAATATTTGATAGGTTATATTTGTATTTACTTACTTTTAACTCCGTCTTCTACACTTTTCAGGTATTTATATGTATAGCTTTGACTACCTAGCCGCACTTATTTGTATATACTAAGATTTTGCACTATTTTAATCGTATTTTTAGCACTTTATTTACTTTATTTTACAGAGCGATAAATCGCATGATTCTTCACTGCGTATCAGAGCCGGACTCCGATTTTTATTACTCGTGGTAATTGCTAATCCAGAACAACGGTACGACAAAGTATTAAGAAAAGTTGTTTCGTCATTAACTAGGAAGACGTGTGCTAAAATTCGTTCGCAAATTTTAGCTTTTACTGTCCCCGCGGACCTACCCTCGATTTTTATTTCTCCGGGTAATCGCTAATCTACAATAACGCTACGACAAAATATTATTAAGAAAAGTTGTTTGGTAAATGACCAGGAGGACGTGTGCCAAAGTTCGTTGGAGAATTCTAACCTTAACTGTTCCGCAGACCAACCCTCGATTTTTTATTACTCCGGGTAATCGCTAATCCAGAGCAATAGTACGACAAAATATTATTAAGAAAAGTTGTTTGGTTATTAACTAGGAAGATGGTGGTCAGCTGTTAGCCTATGTAGGGGGAACAACGCAGCGCTCCCACGAACACAGCGCCGAAACTGCTAGGCTGTGCGGAAGCCCGGCTATAACTTCCTCGTGGTGACCACCGATAACAGGAGCCTCAGTACGGCCATGGCTCTGCTGGGGTGACTGGCTAATATAGTCGGTGCTCTGGCGTAGTGGACCACCCTTTCTCCTATACTCGTGCGAACACAATGGAACACAAGAAAGAAAATAATAATCAAGAGGCACAAACACCTCAAAAGGAACCAGAAGCAGAAAGACTCTGGACTGATACTGGGGCGAGAGCAACTCCCAGTGAATCAACTGTTAAAGAGAGGCCAAAGAGACTCAGTGGAGCGGGAAAAAGGAGGTTGGCTTATCTGCTCATAAAGGTCTTACCAAGGAAGAGGCTTACGCAAAGGCCTTGCATCCAATGGCCACAGACCATAAAACCAAGGACACAACATCTAATCCTAAACGGCAAAGGTCTGAAGAGGAGACGCCAGCTGGAGCTACAGTAAAAAAGAGTCCAAAGGACGAACAACCGTTCACCTCGCGAGCTGCAAAAGTACAGCAGCACATCAAACGATCAAAAACTTCGATATCCACTCAGAGGCGGCCCACTGCCTCATATAAGGATCTCGCAATCGGAATTAAGATTGCGGTCTTGGCAAAGGACTATCCCAACACGTCCCTCACGACCCAACAAATGGATTCCATCCAGAGCATGAACCTCGAAAAGATTATAGCTGGTAAGGATCAGGCCACAAAACCTGCCTTCCTGAAATGCAGCTACAAGACAGGATACCTAGTCCTGCATTGTAAGGACAACGAATGGGTTAAAACAAACATCGGCGACTCAACACCATGGGAAGGTGCCTCGCTGATGGCAACAGAGGAACATAAGATTCCTCAAGGTCCTGGATTTGCTACAGGGGCAAAACAAAGGCATCTTCGACGAATCATGGCGACTGCTAAAAAGAGCTGAGAAGGGCTCTCATGTAACAATGGTCCTTGCGGTGGACCAAAAATCAGCAGCCAGTCTGACGCTATCCAACGGCAAGGTAAACTTCCGTTTTGGCCCACAACCTAGTCTGGGGTAGCACGGACACAAACAACAGAGGTGAGTCACTCGTAGAATATTTATTACTTACAAACATGGGGATTGTAAACAAAGGGAATAATCCTACGTTTATCAACGCCATTAGGGAAAAGGTTCTTGACTTGACCCTCGTAATCAACAAATATCTTGATATGATTAGGGACTGGAGGGTCTCTGAAGAGGACTCCATGTCGGACCATAAACGTATTCGTTTTGAAGTGAGGGGATCGGTGAAGAGTCAATCGCTCTACAGAAACCCCAGGGCAACAGATTGGACGAAATATTCGGAAGATCTGCAGTCAAAAATTAATGGAAACATATTTCCTACCACATCAATTGGGGAGCTGGATTCATCAGTCGAGAAACTAACTGATGCAATCATATTCTCATTTCAAGACAACTGCCCTCTCAAGATAAAATCCTCCACGAAGAAGATACCTTGGTGGAACAAAAATCTTGAAAAACTACGCAGCATAGCAAGACTGGAATTTAATAAGGCCAAAAAATCAAAAAAGTGGGATAGGTACAGAGAGGTCCTAACCACATATAACAAGGAGCTAAGGAAGTCTAAATGGAAATCATTGAGGCTTCTCTGTGAAGAACTTAGAGACGTCCCGGCCACGGCCAGGTTGCACAAGGCCCTTTCAAAAGGGGCCACATATCCGGCAGGTACACTAAGGGAGACAAATGGCACCTATACAAGTAGTTTCAACGAAACACTAGAGCTTCTTCTCAGAACTCACTTCCCTCACTGCAGGTTTAGAGCGTCGGGTGCCGATGCTCAGGTGGCATCGCCTTATGGTCGGCGCGGGACGACGAACCAGGTCATTAGGAACATAGTAACTTTTGAAAAGATAGAACGGGCTGTAAATTCTTTCAGACCCTACAAATCACCGGGGCCGGATAGCATTTTTCCGGCATTGCTATCAAGGGGAAATGCTACCCTCCTTCGGGTGATGGTCGACATCTTCCGATCAAGTCTAGCACTGGGATATGTTCCAAGGATTTGGAAGAAAGTAAGAGTTATTTTCATACCGAAGGGAGGGAACAAACCCTCGGAATCTCCCAAGTCCTACAGACCAATTAGTCTATCCTCTTTTATGTTGAAGACAATTGAGAGGCTACTAGACCAATACCTTAGGGTAGAGGTACTCTCTCTGAATCCATTGCATGGACTTCAATTTGCCTACCAGAAGGGCAAATCAACTACTACGGCATTACATAAACTGGTTCTAGATATCGAAAAGGTCTTGAACTCCAAGGAGATAGCCTTATGTGCATTTATGGACATTGAGGACGCCTTTGATAATGCGAACTTCCTCGCAATGGAAACTGCACTCTCTAATAGAGGAGCTGATGCAGCGATAGTAAAATGGGCCAGCTGCATACTGAATCAAAGGCTTATTAGAGCCTCACTCGGATCTACGGACATCAGTGTCACTGGGGTTAAGGGATGCCCACAGGGTGGGGTATTATCTCCCCTTTTATGGTCGGTATTAGTTGATGACCTGATTAAGGTCCTTAACCGGAAGGGACACAGAACCATTGGCTATGCGGATGACATCTCTGTAATAATTAGGGGTAACCATATAGGGACGATTGCTGAACGGATGCAAAATGCCCTGAACACAACATGGGAATGGTGCAGGCTGGAGGGGTTATCAATTAACCCAGAGAAGGCAACCATCGTACCATTCACTAGGAAAAGGGGGATGGATATCTCCACCTTAGTAATAAACGGCATCGAAGTCGTCCCCAGTGATAAGGTGAAATATCTGGGAATTATCCTGGATAAAAAACACACCTGGGAACTGCACCTCGAGTCAGTGCTAAAGAAGGCCACAAAATACCTTTGGACTGCTAGACAACTACTTGGTAGATCTTGGGGTCTGAGCCCCAAAATGACCTACTGGATATATACACAAATGGTTAATAATAATAATAATAATAATAATAATGTTTATTACCCAACAGTTTAAAAACCAATTACAGGGTAAGAGAAAGATACAAAAATATACCCAAACAAAAATACTCAAAATACATAAAATTAGAAAACAGTACAGTAAGGATATATAAACTAAATCTTATTCAATTAGCCTTACATTTAGAAATATTTAGGTCAAGTCCGTTAGAAGCGCACCAGCTGCAAACCGCAAGCAAGTTAGACTGGAGATTATCACAGTCTCCTACTGTCTGTATAGATGTGTATAACTTGTTGAACTAAATCATTTATAAATAACAGAAATAAAAGTGGTCCAAGATTGGAACCTTGGGGAACACCAGAGGTAATACTACGAATGTTTGAAACAAATCCATTATAAGACACAAAAAATTGTCGATCCAGTAAATAAGACACGAAGAAATTAATAAGTGATGTACTAAAACCTAACCCCTCCAGCCTACGCAACAAGATACCATGATCAATACGATCAAACGCCTTAGATAGGTCAGCATGAATGACGTCGACCTGACCATGCTTATCAACGACCTCAGTAGCGTGTTGAAGAAAAACACACAAATTGGTGACCGTAGACCGTTTATTAACGAATCCATGTTGCTCAGGGGCTATAAGGTGGCTAACTTCACGGTAGATGATCCTGTAAAGAACAGATTCAAAAACTTTTGCGATATTAGACAGTAATGTATGGGTAGTATATGGGTCGGTAATTAGCTATATCAGATACATCCCCGCTCTTAAACACGGGACAAATTCTAGCCAGCTTCCATACTGGAGGGAAAGTAGATGTTTTCAGCATCAAATTGAAAATCGTTTGCAAAGGTGCAGCAAATATTACAGCACAATCCTTGAGTAAAAAACTGGGCACCTGATCAAAGCCAGAACACAAATTATTTTTAAATGTCTTCATACCACAAAGAATATCAGATTCCGAAAATGATCCAACGCGTATGGCAGACAAACAGCCATTCAGGGTGTCACCAATGGAGAAAGCAGTTGAAGGACGATACACACTAAGAAAATGTTGCGAAAACGCATTCACTATTGACTCAGGATCATCAAAGGAGGAGTCACCGCTATGCATTACGCCTGGTATTCTAGACTTTTTGGCGTGAATGTACAAAAGACCAAATTTTCTTAGGGTTAGAATTAATAGAGCGCTCAACACTGTCGATATGCCGGCGATACGCTCTCTTCACTTGATACTTGATAAGTCCACGCAAATATTTAAAATTCCGTAGATCGTCAGGAAAATTATGCTTCTTGTACCTCTCATACCACTTGGATTTTAGCTTAATATTTTGTATAATTTCATTATCAAACCAGTCAGGATAACTATGTTTGTACTCTCTATGACCACTATAAACCGGCACAAACCGATCAAACATATGATAAAGTATATCATAAAAACAATTACATGCACCATTAACGTCGCTGTATCTACTTAAAATTGACCAATCTACAGATGTAAGAGCACCATAAAGACTGGGAAAATCAGCCTTACGGAAATTATACTGTTTTCGAGTACTATCGATTGGAAAGTTAGTATATTTAATTTCGTGAGAAATGCAGAAAGATACACGTAGCGCAGGATGATAGGCCAGATCTTCGCCAACCAGAGGTAGTCCATCGCGCTCAACTCTACAGTGTACATTGGAAAAAAGAAGATCTAACATTTTACCATCAGAATTACGGATATTGTTGTATTGTACTAGATTTAGCATGGTAGCAAAATTACGAAGAGCTAATGTTAATTTACAATTTCCTTCAGTACAAAAATTTGGTATATTAAAGTCACCGACAATGAAAAGCTTTTTATCACCCACAATTTTAAACCCACAATACTGTACGGCGCTCTGGTATGGTGGGGTAAAACCAAACAGTCATATCGAGGCTATGCAGGGTGCAGAGACTTGCGTGCCTATGCATCATAGGGGCTATGAAATCAACCCCAATGACGGGCATGGAAGCTCTTCTGAACCTGACACCGCTAAATGTGGCCGTGAAAGAGGAGGCAGCTACGCAAGCAGTCTCCATCTATAGAAACAAATAAAAGTTAAGGCAGGGAACCTTACTGGTCATCTTACAATCCTGAACGAAATCGAAGACATACTTTGTATGTCTCTAGTAAGCGACCACATGAATCCCATGTTTTGCCTCGATAGGAAGTACGGGATCGTCTTCCCGACAAGGAATGAGTGGTGCGCAAACCAAAGATGGATGCGGGATGGATTGCAAAAGTGGTACACAGATGGTTCCAAAACGCTCCAAGGAGTGGCTGCAATAATAGTGGGGCCTAGAACACACAGGTCAATAACTTTGAGCAAGGACACCTCAATCTTCCAAGCGGAACTACACGCAATCTTGGAAACTGTAGGAATCCTAACCGAAAGGGGACACAGGGTCCAAATTATTATTGGAATGTCACAACATGCTTAACGGCATGGCTACTCAGAATCAGATTGCTCTGGTCTGGGTGCCAGGACATGAGGGGCACAGGGGAAATGAGATGACAGACATCTACGCAAAAAAGGGGCTGAGAGAAACCTTACTGGACCTACCCCACCTTTTGGGTTTAATAAAGGTCTCCTTAAAGGGGAGATAAAGAAGTGGACAGCATCCATCACAACAAAACACTGGAATGACACCAGCGGGCTGGAACTTTCCAAAAGTTTCTGAGCTACGGCGCTAGGAGGGCGGACCTCTCCCTAAAACTGGACAGGAGAAGCTTAAAAACACTGACAGGGGCACTCACAGGCCACTATACCTGCAACAAGCACCTACACAAAATGGGCTTCTACAACACGGACACTTGCAGATTCTGCGGTGAAGAAGAGGAGGCAATGGAACACTTGACCACTAACTGTGCGGCACTAGGGCACAGGAGATACAGATTACTACATGCATATACGCTGAGTGAAGAGGACCTATTTACAATCCGATTGAAGGAGCCGATCCTGTTCCTAGACGTATTAAATAAATAAAAAAACAAGGGGAAGCACAATAGATCAACGTGGTCGCAGTGCAAAGGGCTACTTTAGGGCAGATCCCACCTCATTGCAATACAATACAATACAATACAATATAACTAGAAGGACGTGTGCCAGAGGTCGTTGGAGTATTCTAACTTTTACTGTCCCCGCGGACCAACTCTCGATTTGTTATTACTCCAGGTAATCGCTAATCCAGAATAACGCTACCAAAAATCTTATTAAGAAAAGTTGTTTGGTTATTAACTAGGAGGACGTATGCCAAAGTTCGTTCGAGAATTCTAACTTTTGCTGTCTCCGCGGACCAACCGTCGATTTGTTATTACTCCAGGTAATCGCTAATCCAGAATAACGCTACCAAAAATCTTATTAAGAAAAGTTGTTTGGCTATTAACTAGGAGGACGTATGCCAAAGTTCGTTCGAGAATTCTAACTTTTACTGTCTCCGCGGACCAACCCTCGATTTGTTATTACTCCAGGTAATCGCTAATCCAGAATAACGCTACCAAAAAATCTTATTAAGAAAAGTTGTTTGGTTATTAACTAGGAGGACGTGTGCCAAAATAGTTCGTTCGAGAATTCTAACTTTTACTGTCTCCGCGGACCAACCCTCGATTTGTTATTACTCCAGGTAATCGCTAATCCAGAATAACGCTACCAAAAAATCTTATTAAGAAAAGTTGTTTGGTTATTAACTAGGAGGACGTATGCCAAAATTCGTTCGAGAATTCTAACTTTTACTGTCCCCGCGGACCAACCCTCGATTTGTTATTACTCCAGGTAATCGCTAATCCAGAATAACGCTACCAAAAATCTTATTAAGAAAAGTTGTTTGGTTATTAACTAGGAGGACGTATGCCAAAGTTCGTTCGAGAATTCTAACTTTTACTGTCTCCGCGGACCAACCCTCGATTTGTTATTACTCCAGGTAATCGCTAATCCAGAATAACGCTACCAAAAATCTTATTAAGAAAAGTTGTTTGGTTATTAACTAGGAGGACGTATGCCAAAATTCGTTCGAGAATTCTAACTTTTACTGTCCCCGCGGACCAACCCTCGATTTGTTATTACTCCAGGTAATCGCTAATCCAGAATAACGCTACCAAAAATCTTATTAAGAAAAGTTGTTTGGTTATTAACTAGGAGGACGTATGCCAAAATTCGTTCGAGAATTCTAACTTTTACTGTCTCCGCGGACCAACCCTCGATTTGTTATTACTCCAGGTAATCGCTAATCCAGAATAACGCTACCAAAAAATCTTATTAAGAAAAGTTGTTTGGTTATTAACTAGGAGGACGTATGCCAAAATTCGTTCGAGAATTCTAACTTTTACTGTCTCCGCGGACCAACCCTCGATTTGTTATTACTCCAGGTAATCGCTAATCCAGAATAACGCTACCAAAAAATCTTATTAAGAAAAGTTGTTTGGTTATTAACTAGGAGGACGTATGCCAAAATTCGTTCGAGAATTCTAACTTTTACTGTCCCCGCGGACCAACCCTCGATTTGTTATTACTCCAGGTAATCGCTAATCCAGAATAACGCTACCAAAAATCTTATTAAGAAAAGTTGTTTGGTTATTAACTAGGAGGACGTATGCCAAAATTCGTTCGAGAATTCTAACTTTTACTGTCTCCGCGGACCAACCCTCGATTTGTTATTACTCCAGGTAATCGCTAATCCAGAATAACGCTACCAAAAATCTTATTAAGAAAAGTTGTTTGGTTATTAACTAGGAGGACGTATGCCAAAATTCGTTCGAGAATTCTAACTTTTACTGTCTCCGCGGACCAACCCTCGATTTGTTATTACTCCAGGTAATCGCTAATCCAGAATAACGCTACCAAAAAATCTTATTAAGAAAAGTTGTTTGGTTATTAACTAGGAGGACGTATGCCAAAGTTCGTTCGAGAATTCTAACTTTTACTGTCTCCGCGGACCAACCCTCGATTTGTTATTACTCCAGGTAATCGCTAATCCAGAATAACGCTACCAAAAAATCTTATTAAGAAAAGTTGTTTGGTTATTAACTAGGAGGACGTATGCCAAAATTCGTTCGAGAATTCTAACTTTTACTGTCCCCGCGGACCAACCCTCGATTTGTTATTACTCCAGGTAATCGCTAATCCAGAATAACGCTACCAAAAAATCTTATTAAGAAAAGTTGTTTGGTTATTAACTAGGAGGACGTATGCCAAAATTCGTTCGAGAATTCTAACTTTTACTGTCTCCGCGGACCAACCCTCGATTTGTTATTACTCCAGGTAATCGCTAATCCAGAATAACGCTACCAAAAATCTTATTAAGAAAAGTTGTTTGGTTATTAACTAGGAGGACGTATGCCAAAATTCGTTCGAGAATTCTAACTTTTACTGTCTCCGCGGACCAACCCTCGATTTGTTATTACTCCAGGTAATCGCTAATCCAGAATAACGCTACCAAAAAATCTTATTAAGAAAAGTTGTTTGGTTATTAACTAGGAGGACGTATGCCAAAATTCGTTCGAGAATTCTAACTTTTACTGTCTCCGCGGACCAACCCTCGATTTGTTATTACTCCAGGTAATCGCTAATCCAGAATAACGCTACCAAAAAATCTTATTAAGAAAAGTTGTTTGGTTATTAACTAGGAGGACGTATGCCAAAATTCGTTCGAGAATTCTAACTTTTACTGTCTCCGCGGACCAACCCTCGATTTGTTATTACTCCAGGTAATCGCTAATCCAGAATAACGCTACCAAAAAATCTTATTAAGAAAAGTTGTTTGGTTATTAACTAGGAGGACGTATGCCAAAATTCGTTCGAGAATTCTAACTTTTACTGTCTCCGCGGACCAACCCTCGATTTGTTATTACTCCAGGTAATCGCTAATCCAGAATAACGCTACCAAAAAATCTTATTAAGAAAAGTTGTTTGGTTATTAACTAGGAGGACGTATGCCAAAATTCGTTCGAGAATTCTAACTTTTACTGTCTCCGCGGACCAACCCTCGATTTGTTATTACTCCAGGTAATCGCTAATCCAGAATAACGCTACCAAAAAATCTTATTAAGAAAAGTTGTTTGGTTATTAACTAGGAGGACGTATGCCAAAATTCGTTCGAGAATTCTAACTTTTACTGTCTCCGCGGACCAACCCTCGATTTGTTATTACTCCAGGTAATCGCTAATCCAGAATAACGCTACCAAAAAATCTTATTAAGAAAAGTTGTTTGGTTATTAACTAGGAGGACGTATGCCAAAATTCGTTCGAGAATTCTAACTTTTACTGTCTCCGCGGACCAACCCTCGATTTGTTATTACTCCAGGTAATCGCTAATCCAGAATAACGCTACCAAAAAATCTTATTAAGAAAAGTTGTTTGGTTATTAACTAGGAGGACGTATGCCAAAATTCGTTCGAGAATTCTAACTTTTACTGTCTCCGCGGACCAACCCTCGATTTGTTATTACTCCAGGTAATCGCTAATCCAGAATAACGCTACCAAAAAATCTTATTAAGAAAAGTTGTTTGGTTATTAACTAGGAGGACGTATGCCAAAATTCGTTCGAGAATTCTAACTTTTACTGTCTCCGCGGACCAACCCTCGATTTGTTATTACTCCAGGTAATCGCTAATCCAGAATAACGCTACCAAAAAATCTTATTAAGAAAAGTTGTTTGGTTATTAACTAGGAGGACGTATGCCAAAATTCGTTCGAGAATTCTAACTTTTACTGTCTCCGCGGACCAACCCTCGATTTGTTATTACTCCAGGTAATCGCTAATCCAGAATAACGCTACCAAAAAATCTTATTAAGAAAAGTTGTTTGGTTATTAACTAGGAGGACGTATGCCAAAATTCGTTCGAGAATTCTAACTTTTACTGTCTCCGCGGACCAACCCTCGATTTGTTATTACTCCAGGTAATCGCTAATCCAGAATAACGCTACCAAAAAATCTTATTAAGAAAAGTTGTTTGGTTATTAACTAGGAGGACGTATGCCAAAATTCGTTCGAGAATTCTAACTTTTACTGTCTCCGCGGACCAACCCTCGATTTGTTATTACTCCAGGTAATCGCTAATCCAGAATAACGCTACCAAAAAATCTTATTAAGAAAAGTTGTTTGGTTATTAACTAGGAGGACGTATGCCAAAATTCGTTCGAGAATTCTAACTTTTACTGTCTCCGCGGACCAACCCTCGATTTGTTATTACTCCAGGTAATCGCTAATCCAGAATAACGCTACCAAAAAATCTTATTAAGAAAAGTTGTTTGGTTATTAACTAGGAGGACGTATGCCAAAATTCGTTCGAGAATTCTAACTTTTACTGTCTCCGCGGACCAACCCTCGATTTGTTATTACTCCAGGTAATCGCTAATCCAGAATAACGCTACCAAAAAATCTTATTAAGAAAAGTTGTTTGGTTATTAACTAGGAGGACGTATGCCAAAATTCGTTCGAGAATTCTAACTTTTACTGTCTCCGCGGACCAACCCTCGATTTGTTATTACTCCAGGTAATCGCTAATCCAGAATAACGCTACCAAAAAATCTTATTAAGAAAAGTTGTTTGGTTATTAACTAGGAGGACGTATGCCAAAATTCGTTCGAGAATTCTAACTTTTACTGTCTCCGCGGACCAACCCTCGATTTGTTATTACTCCAGGTAATCGCTAATCCAGAATAACGCTACCAAAAAATCTTATTAAGAAAAGTTGTTTGGTTATTAACTAGGAGGACGTATGCCAAAATTCGTTCGAGAATTCTAACTTTTACTGTCCCCGCGGACCAACCGTCGATTTGTTATTACTCCAGGTAATCGCTAATCCAGAATAACGCTACCAAAAAATCTTATTAAGAAAAGTTGTTTGGTTATTAACTAGGAGGACGTATGCCAAAATTCGTTCGAGAATTCTAACTTTTACTGTCTCCGCGGACCAACCCTCGATTTGTTATTACTCCAGGTAATCGCTAATCCAGAATAACGCTACCAAAAAATCTTATTAAGAAAAGTTGTTTGGTTATTAACTAGGAGGACGTATGCCAAAATTCGTTCGAGAATTCTAACTTTTACTGTCTCCGCGGACCAACCCTCGATTTGTTATTACTCCAGGTAATCGCTAATCCAGAATAACGCTACCAAAAAATCTTATTAAGAAAAGTTGTTTGGTTATTAACTAGGAGGACGTATGCCAAAATTCGTTCGAGAATTCTAACTTTTACTGTCTCCGCGGACCAACCCTCGATTTGTTATTACTCCAGGTAATCGCTAATCCAGAATAACGCTACCAAAAAATCTTATTAAGAAAAGTTGTTTGGTTATTAACTAGGAGGACGTATGCCAAAATTCGTTCGAGAATTCTAACTTTTACTGTCTCCGCGGACCAACCCTCGATTTGTTATTACTCCAGGTAATCGCTAATCCAGAATAACGCTACCAAAAAATCTTATTAAGAAAAGTTGTTTGGTTATTAACTAGGAGGACGTATGCCAAAATTCGTTCGAGAATTCTAACTTTTACTGTCTCCGCGGACCAACCGTCGATTTGTTATTACTCCAGGTAATCGCTAATCCAGAATAACGCTACCAAAAAATCTTATTAAGAAAAGTTGTTTGGTTATTAACTAGGAGGACGTATGCCAAAATTCGTTCGAGAATTCTAACTTTTACTGTCTCCGCGGACCAACCGTCGATTTGTTATTACTCCAGGTAATCGCTAATCCAGAATAACGCTACCAAAAAATCTTATTAAGAAAAGTTGTTTGGTTATTAACTAGGAGGACGTATGCCAAAGTTCGTTCGAGAATTCTAACTTTTACTGTCTCCGCGGACCAACCCTCGATTTGTTATTACTCCAGGTAATCGCTAATCCAGAATAACGCTACCAAAAAATCTTATTAAGAAAAGTTGTTTGGTTATTAACTAGGAGGACGTATGCCAAAATTCGTTCGAGAATTCTAACTTTTACTGTCTCCGCGGACCAACCCTCGATTTGTTATTACTCCAGGTAATCGCTAATCCAGAATAACGCTACCAAAAAATCTTATTAAGAAAAGTTGTTTGGTTATTAACTAGGAGGACGTATGCCAAAATTCGTTCGAGAATTCTAACTTTTACTGTCTCCGCGGACCAACCCTCGATTTGTTATTACTCCAGGTAATCGCTAATCCAGAATAACGCTACCAAAAAATCTTATTAAGAAAAGTTGTTTGGTTATTAACTAGGAGGACGTATGCCAAAATTCGTTCGAGAATTCTAACTTTTACTGTCTCCGCGGACCAACCCTCGATTTGTTATTACTCCAGGTAATCGCTAATCCAGAATAACGCTACCAAAAAATCTTATTAAGAAAAGTTGTTTGGTTATTAACTAGGAGGACGTATGCCAAAATTCGTTCGAGAATTCTAACTTTTACTGTCCCCGCGGACCAACCGTCGATTTGTTATTACTCCAGGTAATCGCTAATCCAGAATAACGCTACCAAAAAATCTTATTAAGAAAAGTTGTTTGGTTATTAACTAGGAGGACGTATGCCAAAATTCGTTCGAGAATTCTAACTTTTACTGTCTCCGCGGACCAACCCTCGATTTGTTATTACTCCAGGTAATCGCTAATCCAGAATAACGCTACCAAAAAATCTTATTAAGAAAAGTTGTTTGGTTATTAACTAGGAGGACGTATGCCAAAATTCGTTCGAGAATTCTAACTTTTACTGTCTCCGCGGACCAACCGTCGATTTGTTATTACTCCAGGTAATCGCTAATCCAGAATAACGCTACCAAAAAATCTTATTAAGAAAAGTTGTTTGGTTATTAACTAGGAGGACGTATGCCAAAGTTCGTTCGAGAATTCTAACTTTTACTGTCTCCGCGGACCAACCCTCGATTTGTTATTACTCCAGGTAATCGCTAATCCAGAATAACGCTACCAAAAAATCTTATTAAGAAAAGTTGTTTGGTTATTAACTAGGAGGACGTATGCCAAAATTCGTTCGAGAATTCTAACTTTTACTGTCTCCGCGGACCAACCCTCGATTTGTTATTACTCCAGGTAATCGCTAATCCAGAATAACGCTACCAAAAAATCTTATTAAGAAAAGTTGTTTGGTTATTAACTAGGAGGACGTATGCCAAAATTCGTTCGAGAATTCTAACTTTTACTGTCTCCGCGGACCAACCCTCGATTTGTTATTACTCCAGGTAATCGCTAATCCAGAATAACGCTACCAAAAAATCTTATTAAGAAAAGTTGTTTGGTTATTAACTAGGAGGACGTATGCCAAAATTCGTTCGAGAATTCTAACTTTTACTGTCTCCGCGGACCAACCCTCGATTTGTTATTACTCCAGGTAATCGCTAATCCAGAATAACGCTACCAAAAAATCTTATTAAGAAAAGTTGTTTGGTTATTAACTAGGAGGACGTATGCCAAAATTCGTTCGAGAATTCTAACTTTTACTGTCCCCGCGGACCAACCGTCGATTTGTTATTACTCCAGGTAATCGCTAATCCAGAATAACGCTACCAAAAAATCTTATTAAGAAAAGTTGTTTGGTTATTAACTAGGAGGACGTATGCCAAAATTCGTTCGAGAATTCTAACTTTTACTGTCTCCGCGGACCAACCCTCGATTTGTTATTACTCCAGGTAATCGCTAATCCAGAATAACGCTACCAAAAAATCTTATTAAGAAAAGTTGTTTGGTTATTAACTAGGAGGACGTATGCCAAAATTCGTTCGAGAATTCTAACTTTTACTGTCTCCGCGGACCAACCCTCGATTTGTTATTACTCCAGGTAATCGCTAATCCAGAATAACGCTACCAAAAAATCTTATTAAGAAAAGTTGTTTGGTTATTAACTAGGAGGACGTATGCCAAAATTCGTTCGAGAATTCTAACTTTTACTGTCTCCGCGGACCAACCGTCGATTTGTTATTACTCCAGGTAATCGCTAATCCAGAATAACGCTACCAAAAAATCTTATTAAGAAAAGTTGTTTGGTTATTAACTAGGAGGACGTATGCCAAAATTCGTTCGAGAATTCTAACTTTTACTGTCTCCGCGGACCAACCCTCGATTTGTTATTACTCCAGGTAATCGCTAATCCAGAATAACGCTACCAAAAAATCTTATTAAGAAAAGTTGTTTGGTTATTAACTAGGAGGACGTATGCCAAAATTCGTTCGAGAATTCTAACTTTTACTGTCTCCGCGGACCAACCCTCGATTTGTTATTACTCCAGGTAATCGCTAATCCAGAATAACGCTACCAAAAAATCTTATTAAGAAAAGTTGTTTGGTTATTAACTAGGAGGACGTATGCCAAAATTCGTTCGAGAATTCTAACTTTTACTGTCTCCGCGGACCAACCGTCGATTTGTTATTACTCCAGGTAATCGCTAATCCAGAATAACGCTACCAAAAAATCTTATTAAGAAAAGTTGTTTGGTTATTAACTAGGAGGACGTATGCCAAAATTCGTTCGAGAATTCTAACTTTTACTGTCTCCGCGGACCAACCCTCGATTTGTTATTACTCCAGGTAATCGCTAATCCAGAATAACGCTACCAAAAAATCTTATTAAGAAAAGTTGTTTGGTTATTAACTAGGAGGACGTATGCCAAAATTCGTTCGAGAATTCTAACTTTTACTGTCTCCGCGGACCAACCCTCGATTTGTTATTACTCCAGGTAATCGCTAATCCAGAATAACGCTACCAAAAAATCTTATTAAGAAAAGTTGTTTGGTTATTAACTAGGAGGACGTATGCCAAAATTCGTTCGAGAATTCTAACTTTTACTGTCCCCGCGGACCAACCGTCGATTTGTTATTACTCCAGGTAATCGCTAATCCAGAATAACGCTACCAAAAAATCTTATTAAGAAAAGTTGTTTGGTTATTAACTAGGAGGACGTATGCCAAAATTCGTTCGAGAATTCTAACTTTTACTGTCTCCGCGGACCAACCCTCGATTTGTTATTACTCCAGGTAATCGCTAATCCAGAATAACGCTACCAAAAAATCTTATTAAGAAAAGTTGTTTGGTTATTAACTAGGAGGACGTATGCCAAAATTCGTTCGAGAATTCTAACTTTTACTGTCTCCGCGGACCAACCGTCGATTTGTTATTACTCCAGGTAATCGCTAATCCAGAATAACGCTACCAAAAAATCTTATTAAGAAAAGTTGTTTGGTTATTAACTAGGAGGACGTATGCCAAAATTCGTTCGAGAATTCTAACTTTTACTGTCTCCGCGGACCAACCCTCGATTTGTTATTACTCCAGGTAATCGCTAATCCAGAATAACGCTACCAAAAAATCTTATTAAGAAAAGTTGTTTGGTTATTAACTAGGAGGACGTATGCCAAAATTCGTTCGAGAATTCTAACTTTTACTGTCTCCGCGGACCAACCCTCGATTTGTTATTACTCCAGGTAATCGCTAATCCAGAATAACGCTACCAAAAAATCTTATTAAGAAAAGTTGTTTGGTTATTAACTAGGAGGACGTATGCCAAAATTCGTTCGAGAATTCTAACTTTTACTGTCTCCGCGGACCAACCGTCGATTTGTTATTACTCCAGGTAATCGCTAATCCAGAATAACGCTACCAAAAAATCTTATTAAGAAAAGTTGTTTGGTTATTAACTAGGAGGACGTATGCCAAAATTCGTTCGAGAATTCTAACTTTTACTGTCTCCGCGGACCAACCCTCGATTTGTTATTACTCCAGGTAATCGCTAATCCAGAATAACGCTACCAAAAAATCTTATTAAGAAAAGTTGTTTGGTTATTAACTAGGAGGACGTATGCCAAAATTCGTTCGAGAATTCTAACTTTTACTGTCCCCGCGGACCAACCGTCGATTTGTTATTACTCCAGGTAATCGCTAATCCAGAATAACGCTACCAAAAAATCTTATTAAGAAAAGTTGTTTGGTTATTAACTAGGAGGACGTATGCCAAAATTCGTTCGAGAATTCTAACTTTTACTGTCTCCGCGGACCAACCCTCGATTTGTTATTACTCCAGGTAATCGCTAATCCAGAATAACGCTACCAAAAAATCTTATTAAGAAAAGTTGTTTGGTTATTAACTAGGAGGACGTATGCCAAAATTCGTTCGAGAATTCTAACTTTTACTGTCTCCGCGGACCAACCCTCGATTTGTTATTACTCCAGGTAATCGCTAATCCAGAATAACGCTACCAAAAAATCTTATTAAGAAAAGTTGTTTGGTTATTAACTAGGAGGACGTATGCCAAAATTCGTTCGAGAATTCTAACTTTTACTGTCCCCGCGGACCAACCGTCGATTTGTTATTACTCCAGGTAATCGCTAATCCAGAATAACGCTACCAAAAAATCTTATTAAGAAAAGTTGTTTGGTTATTAACTAGGAGGACGTATGCCAAAATTCGTTCGAGAATTCTAACTTTTACTGTCTCCGCGGACCAACCCTCGATTTGTTATTACTCCAGGTAATCGCTAATCCAGAATAACGCTACCAAAAAATCTTATTAAGAAAAGTTGTTTGGTTATTAACTAGGAGGACGTATGCCAAAATTCGTTCGAGAATTCTAACTTTTACTGTCTCCGCGGACCAACCCTCGATTTGTTATTACTCCAGGTAATCGCTAATCCAGAATAACGCTACCAAAAAATCTTATTAAGAAAAGTTGTTTGGTTATTAACTAGGAGGACGTATGCCAAAATTCGTTCGAGAATTCTAACTTTTACTGTCTCCGCGGACCAACCCTCGATTTGTTATTACTCCAGGTAATCGCTAATCCAGAATAACGCTACCAAAAAATCTTATTAAGAAAAGTTGTTTGGTTATTAACTAGGAGGACGTATGCCAAAATTCGTTCGAGAATTCTAACTTTTACTGTCTCCGCGGACCAACCCTCGATTTGTTATTACTCCAGGTAATCGCTAATCCAGAATAACGCTACCAAAAAATCTTATTAAGAAAAGTTGTTTGGTTATTAACTAGGAGGACGTATGCCAAAATTCGTTCGAGAATTCTAACTTTTACTGTCTCCGCGGACCAACCCTCGATTTGTTATTACTCCAGGTAATCGCTAATCCAGAATAACGCTACCAAAAAATCTTATTAAGAAAAGTTGTTTGGTTATTAACTAGGAGGACGTATGCCAAAATTCGTTCGAGAATTCTAACTTTTACTGTCTCCGCGGACCAACCCTCGATTTGTTATTACTCCAGGTAATCGCTAATCCAGAATAACGCTACCAAAAAATCTTATTAAGAAAAGTTGTTTGGTTATTAACTAGGAGGACGTATGCCAAAATTCGTTCGAGAATTCTAACTTTTACTGTCCCCGCGGACCAACCGTCGATTTGTTATTACTCCAGGTAATCGCTAATCCAGAATAACGCTACCAAAAAATCTTATTAAGAAAAGTTGTTTGGTTATTAACTAGGAGGACGTATGCCAAAATTCGTTCGAGAATTCTAACTTTTACTGTCTCCGCGGACCAACCCTCGATTTGTTATTACTCCAGGTAATCGCTAATCCAGAATAACGCTACCAAAAAATCTTATTAAGAAAAGTTGTTTGGTTATTAACTAGGAGGACGTATGCCAAAATTCGTTCGAGAATTCTAACTTTTACTGTCTCCGCGGACCAACCCTCGATTTGTTATTACTCCAGGTAATCGCTAATCCAGAATAACGCTACCAAAAAATCTTATTAAGAAAAGTTGTTTGGTTATTAACTAGGAGGACGTATGCCAAAATTCGTTCGAGAATTCTAACTTTTACTGTCTCCGCGGACCAACCCTCGATTTGTTATTACTCCAGGTAATCGCTAATCCAGAATAACGCTACCAAAAAATCTTATTAAGAAAAGTTGTTTGGTTATTAACTAGGAGGACGTATGCCAAAATTCGTTCGAGAATTCTAACTTTTACTGTCTCCGCGGACCAACCCTCGATTTGTTATTACTCCAGGTAATCGCTAATCCAGAATAACGCTACCAAAAAATCTTATTAAGAAAAGTTGTTTGGTTATTAACTAGGAGGACGTATGCCAAAATTCGTTCGAGAATTCTAACTTTTACTGTCCCCGCGGACCAACCGTCGATTTGTTATTACTCCAGGTAATCGCTAATCCAGAATAACGCTACCAAAAAATCTTATTAAGAAAAGTTGTTTGGTTATTAACTAGGAGGACGTATGCCAAAATTCGTTCGAGAATTCTAACTTTTACTGTCTCCGCGGACCAACCCTCGATTTGTTATTACTCCAGGTAATCGCTAATCCAGAATAACGCTACCAAAAAATCTTATTAAGAAAAGTTGTTTGGTTATTAACTAGGAGGACGTATGCCAAAATTCGTTCGAGAATTCTAACTTTTACTGTCTCCGCGGACCAACCCTCGATTTGTTATTACTCCAGGTAATCGCTAATCCAGAATAACGCTACCAAAAAATCTTATTAAGAAAAGTTGTTTGGTTATTAACTAGGAGGACGTATGCCAAAATTCGTTCGAGAATTCTAACTTTTACTGTCTCCGCGGACCAACCCTCGATTTGTTATTACTCCAGGTAATCGCTAATCCAGAATAACGCTACCAAAAAATCTTATTAAGAAAAGTTGTTTGGTTATTAACTAGGAGGACGTATGCCAAAATTCGTTCGAGAATTCTAACTTTTACTGTCTCCGCGGACCAACCCTCGATTTGTTATTACTCCAGGTAATCGCTAATCCAGAATAACGCTACCAAAAAATCTTATTAAGAAAAGTTGTTTGGTTATTAACTAGGAGGACGTATGCCAAAATTCGTTCGAGAATTCTAACTTTTACTGTCTCCGCGGACCAACCCTCGATTTGTTATTACTCCAGGTAATCGCTAATCCAGAATAACGCTACCAAAAAATCTTATTAAGAAAAGTTGTTTGGTTATTAACTAGGAGGACGTATGCCAAAATTCGTTCGAGAATTCTAACTTTTACTGTCTCCGCGGACCAACCCTCGATTTGTTATTACTCCAGGTAATCGCTAATCCAGAATAACGCTACCAAAAAATCTTATTAAGAAAAGTTGTTTGGTTATTAACTAGGAGGACGTATGCCAAAATTCGTTCGAGAATTCTAACTTTTACTGTCCCCGCGGACCAACCGTCGATTTGTTATTACTCCAGGTAATCGCTAATCCAGAATAACGCTACCAAAAAATCTTATTAAGAAAAGTTGTTTGGTTATTAACTAGGAGGACGTATGCCAAAATTCGTTCGAGAATTCTAACTTTTACTGTCTCCGCGGACCAACCCTCGATTTGTTATTACTCCAGGTAATCGCTAATCCAGAATAACGCTACCAAAAAATCTTATTAAGAAAAGTTGTTTGGTTATTAACTAGGAGGACGTATGCCAAAATTCGTTCGAGAATTCTAACTTTTACTGTCTCCGCGGACCAACCCTCGATTTGTTATTACTCCAGGTAATCGCTAATCCAGAATAACGCTACCAAAAAATCTTATTAAGAAAAGTTGTTTGGTTATTAACTAGGAGGACGTATGCCAAAATTCGTTCGAGAATTCTAACTTTTACTGTCTCCGCGGACCAACCCTCGATTTGTTATTACTCCAGGTAATCGCTAATCCAGAATAACGCTACCAAAAAATCTTATTAAGAAAAGTTGTTTGGTTATTAACTAGGAGGACGTATGCCAAAATTCGTTCGAGAATTCTAACTTTTACTGTCCCCGCGGACCAACCGTCGATTTGTTATTACTCCAGGTAATCGCTAATCCAGAATAACGCTACCAAAAAATCTTATTAAGAAAAGTTGTTTGGTTATTAACTAGGAGGACGTATGCCAAAATTCGTTCGAGAATTCTAACTTTTACTGTCTCCGCGGACCAACCCTCGATTTGTTATTACTCCAGGTAATCGCTAATCCAGAATAACGCTACCAAAAAATCTTATTAAGAAAAGTTGTTTGGTTATTAACTAGGAGGACGTATGCCAAAATTCGTTCGAGAATTCTAACTTTTACTGTCTCCGCGGACCAACCCTCGATTTGTTATTACTCCAGGTAATCGCTAATCCAGAATAACGCTACCAAAAAATCTTATTAAGAAAAGTTGTTTGGTTATTAACTAGGAGGACGTATGCCAAAATTCGTTCGAGAATTCTAACTTTTACTGTCCCCGCGGACCAACCGTCGATTTGTTATTACTCCAGGTAATCGCTAATCCAGAATAACGCTACCAAAAAATCTTATTAAGAAAAGTTGTTTGGTTATTAACTAGGAGGACGTATGCCAAAATTCGTTCGAGAATTCTAACTTTTACTGTCTCCGCGGACCAACCCTCGATTTGTTATTACTCCAGGTAATCGCTAATCCAGAATAACGCTACCAAAAAATCTTATTAAGAAAAGTTGTTTGGTTATTAACTAGGAGGACGTATGCCAAAATTCGTTCGAGAATTCTAACTTTTACTGTCTCCGCGGACCAACCCTCGATTTGTTATTACTCCAGGTAATCGCTAATCCAGAATAACGCTACCAAAAAATCTTATTAAGAAAAGTTGTTTGGTTATTAACTAGGAGGACGTATGCCAAAATTCGTTCGAGAATTCTAACTTTTACTGTCTCCGCGGACCAACCCTCGATTTGTTATTACTCCAGGTAATCGCTAATCCAGAATAACGCTACCAAAAAATCTTATTAAGAAAAGTTGTTTGGTTATTAACTAGGAGGACGTATGCCAAAATTCGTTCGAGAATTCTAACTTTTACTGTCCCCGCGGACCAACCGTCGATTTGTTATTACTCCAGGTAATCGCTAATCCAGAATAACGCTACCAAAAAATCTTATTAAGAAAAGTTGTTTGGTTATTAACTAGGAGGACGTATGCCAAAATTCGTTCGAGAATTCTAACTTTTACTGTCTCCGCGGACCAACCCTCGATTTGTTATTACTCCAGGTAATCGCTAATCCAGAATAACGCTACCAAAAAATCTTATTAAGAAAAGTTGTTTGGTTATTAACTAGGAGGACGTATGCCAAAATTCGTTCGAGAATTCTAACTTTTACTGTCCCCGCGGACCAACCGTCGATTTGTTATTACTCCAGGTAATCGCTAATCCAGAATAACGCTACCAAAAAATCTTATTAAGAAAAGTTGTTTGGTTATTAACTAGGAGGACGTATGCCAAAATTCGTTCGAGAATTCTAACTTTTACTGTCTCCGCGGACCAACCCTCGATTTGTTATTACTCCAGGTAATCGCTAATCCAGAATAACGCTACCAAAAAATCTTATTAAGAAAAGTTGTTTGGTTATTAACTAGGAGGACGTATGCCAAAATTCGTTCGAGAATTCTAACTTTTACTGTCTCCGCGGACCAACCCTCGATTTGTTATTACTCCAGGTAATCGCTAATCCAGAATAACGCTACCAAAAAATCTTATTAAGAAAAGTTGTTTGGTTATTAACTAGGAGGACGTATGCCAAAATTCGTTCGAGAATTCTAACTTTTACTGTCTCCGCGGACCAACCCTCGATTTGTTATTACTCCAGGTAATCGCTAATCCAGAATAACGCTACCAAAAAATCTTATTAAGAAAAGTTGTTTGGTTATTAACTAGGAGGACGTATGCCAAAATTCGTTCGAGAATTCTAACTTTTACTGTCTCCGCGGACCAACCCTCGATTTGTTATTACTCCAGGTAATCGCTAATCCAGAATAACGCTACCAAAAAATCTTATTAAGAAAAGTTGTTTGGTTATTAACTAGGAGGACGTATGCCAAAATTCGTTCGAGAATTCTAACTTTTACTGTCTCCGCGGACCAACCCTCGATTTGTTATTACTCCAGGTAATCGCTAATCCAGAATAACGCTACCAAAAAATCTTATTAAGAAAAGTTGTTTGGTTATTAACTAGGAGGACGTATGCCAAAATTCGTTCGAGAATTCTAACTTTTACTGTCTCCGCGGACCAACCCTCGATTTGTTATTACTCCAGGTAATCGCTAATCCAGAATAACGCTACCAAAAAATCTTATTAAGAAAAGTTGTTTGGTTATTAACTAGGAGGACGTATGCCAAAATTCGTTCGAGAATTCTAACTTTTACTGTCTCCGCGGACCAACCCTCGATTTGTTATTACTCCAGGTAATCGCTAATCCAGAATAACGCTACCAAAAAATCTTATTAAGAAAAGTTGTTTGGTTATTAACTAGGAGGACGTATGCCAAAATTCGTTCGAGAATTCTAACTTTTACTGTCCCCGCGGACCAACCGTCGATTTGTTATTACTCCAGGTAATCGCTAATCCAGAATAACGCTACCAAAAAATCTTATTAAGAAAAGTTGTTTGGTTATTAACTAGGAGGACGTATGCCAAAATTCGTTCGAGAATTCTAACTTTTACTGTCTCCGCGGACCAACCCTCGATTTGTTATTACTCCAGGTAATCGCTAATCCAGAATAACGCTACCAAAAAATCTTATTAAGAAAAGTTGTTTGGTTATTAACTAGGAGGACGTATGCCAAAATTCGTTCGAGAATTCTAACTTTTACTGTCTCCGCGGACCAACCCTCGATTTGTTATTACTCCAGGTAATCGCTAATCCAGAATAACGCTACCAAAAAATCTTATTAAGAAAAGTTGTTTGGTTATTAACTAGGAGGACGTATGCCAAAATTCGTTCGAGAATTCTAACTTTTACTGTCCCCGCGGACCAACCGTCGATTTGTTATTACTCCAGGTAATCGCTAATCCAGAATAACGCTACCAAAAAATCTTATTAAGAAAAGTTGTTTGGTTATTAACTAGGAGGACGTATGCCAAAATTCGTTCGAGAATTCTAACTTTTACTGTCTCCGCGGACCAACCCTCGATTTGTTATTACTCCAGGTAATCGCTAATCCAGAATAACGCTACCAAAAAATCTTATTAAGAAAAGTTGTTTGGTTATTAACTAGGAGGACGTATGCCAAAATTCGTTCGAGAATTCTAACTTTTACTGTCTCCGCGGACCAACCCTCGATTTGTTATTACTCCAGGTAATCGCTAATCCAGAATAACGCTACCAAAAAATCTTATTAAGAAAAGTTGTTTGGTTATTAACTAGGAGGACGTATGCCAAAATTCGTTCGAGAATTCTAACTTTTACTGTCTCCGCGGACCAACCCTCGATTTGTTATTACTCCAGGTAATCGCTAATCCAGAATAACGCTACCAAAAAATCTTATTAAGAAAAGTTGTTTGGTTATTAACTAGGAGGACGTATGCCAAAATTCGTTCGAGAATTCTAACTTTTACTGTCTCCGCGGACCAACCCTCGATTTGTTATTACTCCAGGTAATCGCTAATCCAGAATAACGCTACCAAAAAATCTTATTAAGAAAAGTTGTTTGGTTATTAACTAGGAGGACGTATGCCAAAATTCGTTCGAGAATTCTAACTTTTACTGTCCCCGCGGACCAACCCTCGATTTGTTATTACTCCAGGTAATCGCTAATCCAGAATAACGCTACCAAAAAATCTTATTAAGAAAAGTTGTTTGGTTATTAACTAGGAGGACGTATGCCAAAATTCGTTCGAGAATTCTAACTTTTACTGTCTCCGCGGACCAACCCTCGATTTGTTATTACTCCAGGTAATCGCTAATCCAGAATAACGCTACCAAAAAATCTTATTAAGAAAAGTTGTTTGGTTATTAACTAGGAGGACGTATGCCAAAATTCGTTCGAGAATTCTAACTTTTACTGTCTCCGCGGACCAACCCTCGATTTGTTATTACTCCAGGTAATCGCTAATCCAGAATAACGCTACCAAAAAATCTTATTAAGAAAAGTTGTTTGGTTATTAACTAGGAGGACGTATGCCAAAATTCGTTCGAGAATTCTAACTTTTACTGTCTCCGCGGACCAACCCTCGATTTGTTATTACTCCAGGTAATCGCTAATCCAGAATAACGCTACCAAAAAATCTTATTAAGAAAAGTTGTTTGGTTATTAACTAGGAGGACGTATGCCAAAATTCGTTCGAGAATTCTAACTTTTACTGTCTCCGCGGACCAACCCTCGATTTGTTATTACTCCAGGTAATCGCTAATCCAGAATAACGCTACCAAAAAATCTTATTAAGAAAAGTTGTTTGGTTATTAACTAGGAGGACGTATGCCAAAATTCGTTCGAGAATTCTAACTTTTACTGTCTCCGCGGACCAACCCTCGATTTGTTATTACTCCAGGTAATCGCTAATCCAGAATAACGCTACCAAAAAATCTTATTAAGAAAAGTTGTTTGGTTATTAACTAGGAGGACGTATGCCAAAATTCGTTCGAGAATTCTAACTTTTACTGTCCCCGCGGACCAACCCTCGATTTGTTATTACTCCAGGTAATCGCTAATCCAGAATAACGCTACCAAAAAATCTTATTAAGAAAAGTTGTTTGGTTATTAACTAGGAGGACGTATGCCAAAATTCGTTCGAGAATTCTAACTTTTACTGTCCCCGCGGACCAACCGTCGATTTGTTATTACTCCAGGTAATCGCTAATCCAGAATAACGCTACCAAAAAATCTTATTAAGAAAAGTTGTTTGGTTATTAACTAGGAGGACGTATGCCAAAATTCGTTCGAGAATTCTAACTTTTACTGTCCCCGCGGACCAACCGTCGATTTGTTATTACTCCAGGTAATCGCTAATCCAGAATAACGCTACCAAAAAATCTTATTAAGAAAAGTTGTTTGGTTATTAACTAGGAGGACGTATGCCAAAATTCGTTCGAGAATTCTAACTTTTACTGTCCCCGCGGACCAACCGTCGATTTGTTATTACTCCAGGTAATCGCTAATCCAGAATAACGCTACCAAAAAATCTTATTAAGAAAAGTTGTTTGGTTATTAACTAGGAGGACGTATGCCAAAATTCGTTCGAGAATTCTAACTTTTACTGTCTCCGCGGACCAACCCTCGATTTGTTATTACTCCAGGTAATCGCTAATCCAGAATAACGCTACCAAAAAATCTTATTAAGAAAAGTTGTTTGGTTATTAACTAGGAGGACGTATGCCAAAATTCGTTCGAGAATTCTAACTTTTACTGTCTCCGCGGACCAACCCTCGATTTGTTATTACTCCAGGTAATCGCTAATCCAGAATAACGCTACCAAAAAATCTTATTAAGAAAAGTTGTTTGGTTATTAACTAGGAGGACGTATGCCAAAATTCGTTCGAGAATTCTAACTTTTACTGTCCCCGCGGACCAACCCTCGATTTGTTATTACTCCAGGTAATCGCTAATCCAGAATAACGCTACCAAAAAATCTTATTAAGAAAAGTTGTTTGGTTATTAACTAGGAGGACGTATGCCAAAATTCGTTCGAGAATTCTAACTTTTACTGTCTCCGCGGACCAACCCTCGATTTGTTATTACTCCAGGTAATCGCTAATCCAGAATAACGCTACCAAAAAATCTTATTAAGAAAAGTTGTTTGGTTATTAACTAGGAGGACGTATGCCAAAATTCGTTCGAGAATTCTAACTTTTACTGTCCCCGCGGACCAACCGTCGATTTGTTATTACTCCAGGTAATCGCTAATCCAGAATAACGCTACCAAAAAATCTTATTAAGAAAAGTTGTTTGGTTATTAACTAGGAGGACGTATGCCAAAATTCGTTCGAGAATTCTAACTTTTACTGTCTCCGCGGACCAACCCTCGATTTGTTATTACTCCAGGTAATCGCTAATCCAGAATAACGCTACCAAAAAATCTTATTAAGAAAAGTTGTTTGGTTATTAACTAGGAGGACGTATGCCAAAATTCGTTCGAGAATTCTAACTTTTACTGTCTCCGCGGACCAACCCTCGATTTGTTATTACTCCAGGTAATCGCTAATCCAGAATAACGCTACCAAAAAATCTTATTAAGAAAAGTTGTTTGGTTATTAACTAGGAGGACGTATGCCAAAATTCGTTCGAGAATTCTAACTTTTACTGTCTCCGCGGACCAACCCTCGATTTGTTATTACTCCAGGTAATCGCTAATCCAGAATAACGCTACCAAAAAATCTTATTAAGAAAAGTTGTTTGGTTATTAACTAGGAGGACGTATGCCAAAATTCGTTCGAGAATTCTAACTTTTACTGTCCCCGCGGACCAACCGTCGATTTGTTATTACTCCAGGTAATCGCTAATCCAGAATAACGCTACCAAAAAATCTTATTAAGAAAAGTTGTTTGGTTATTAACTAGGAGGACGTATGCCAAAATTCGTTCGAGAATTCTAACTTTTACTGTCCCCGCGGACCAACCCTCGATTTGTTATTACTCCAGGTAATCGCTAATCCAGAATAACGCTACCAAAAAATCTTATTAAGAAAAGTTGTTTGGTTATTAACTAGGAGGACGTATGCCAAAATTCGTTCGAGAATTCTAACTTTTACTGTCTCCGCGGACCAACCCTCGATTTGTTATTACTCCAGGTAATCGCTAATCCAGAATAACGCTACCAAAAAATCTTATTAAGAAAAGTTGTTTGGTTATTAACTAGGAGGACGTATGCCAAAATTCGTTCGAGAATTCTAACTTTTACTGTCTCCGCGGACCAACCCTCGATTTGTTATTACTCCAGGTAATCGCTAATCCAGAATAACGCTACCAAAAAATCTTATTAAGAAAAGTTGTTTGGTTATTAACTAGGAGGACGTATGCCAAAATTCGTTCGAGAATTCTAACTTTTACTGTCCCCGCGGACCAACCGTCGATTTGTTATTACTCCAGGTAATCGCTAATCCAGAATAACGCTACCAAAAAATCTTATTAAGAAAAGTTGTTTGGTTATTAACTAGGAGGACGTATGCCAAAATTCGTTCGAGAATTCTAACTTTTACTGTCTCCGCGGACCAACCCTCGATTTGTTATTACTCCAGGTAATCGCTAATCCAGAATAACGCTACCAAAAAATCTTATTAAGAAAAGTTGTTTGGTTATTAACTAGGAGGACGTATGCCAAAGTTCGTTCGAGAATTCTAACTTTTACTGTCTCCGCGGACCAACCCTCGATTTGTTATTACTCCAGGTAATCGCTAATCCAGAATAACGCTACCAAAAAATCTTATTAAGAAAAGTTGTTTGGTTATTAACTAGGAGGACGTATGCCAAAATTCGTTCGAGAATTCTAACTTTTACTGTCTCCGCGGACCAACCCTCGATTTGTTATTACTCCAGGTAATCGCTAATCCAGAATAACGCTACCAAAAAATCTTATTAAGAAAAGTTGTTTGGTTATTAACTAGGAGGACGTATGCCAAAATTCGTTCGAGAATTCTAACTTTTACTGTCCCCGCGGACCAACCCTCGATTTGTTATTACTCCAGGTAATCGCTAATCCAGAATAACGCTACCAAAAAATCTTATTAAGAAAAGTTGTTTGGTTATTAACTAGGAGGACGTATGCCAAAATTCGTTCGAGAATTCTAACTTTTACTGTCTCCGCGGACCAACCCTCGATTTGTTATTACTCCAGGTAATCGCTAATCCAGAATAACGCTACCAAAAATCTTATTAAGAAAAGTTGTTTGGTTATTAACTAGGAGGACGTATGCCAAAATTCGTTCGAGAATTCTAACTTTTACTGTCCCCGCGGACCAACCCTCGATTTGTTATTACTCCAGGTAATCGCTAATCCAGAATAACGCTACCAAAAAATCTTATTAAGAAAAGTTGTTTGGTTATTAACTAGGAGGACGTATGCCAAAATTCGTTCGAGAATTCTAACTTTTACTGTCCCCGCGGACCAACCCTCGATTTGTTATTACTCCAGGTAATCGCTAATCCAGAATAACGCTACCAAAAAATCTTATTAAGAAAAGTTGTTTGGTTATTAACTAGGAGGACGTATGCCAAAATTCGTTCGAGAATTCTAACTTTTACTGTCCCCGCGGACCAACCCTCGATTTGTTATTACTCCAGGTAATCGCTAATCCAGAATAACGCTACCAAAAATCTTATTAAGAAAAGTTGTTTGGTTATTAACTAGGAGGACGTATGCCAAAATTCGTTCGAGAATTCTAACTTTTACTGTCCCCGCGGACCAACCCTCGATTTGTTATTACTCCAGGTAATCGCTAATCCAGAATAACGCTACCAAAAAATCTTATTAAGAAAAGTTGTTTGGTTATTAACTAGGAGGACGTATGCCAAAATTCGTTCGAGAATTCTAACTTTTACTGTCTCCGCGGACCAACCCTCGATTTGTTATTACTCCAGGTAATCGCTAATCCAGAATAACGCTACCAAAAAATCTTATTAAGAAAAGTTGTTTGGTTATTAACTAGGAGGACGTATGCCAAAATTCGTTCGAGAATTCTAACTTTTACTGTCCCCGCGGACCAACCCTCGATTTGTTATTACTCCAGGTAATCGCTAATCCAGAATAACGCTACCAAAAAATCTTATTAAGAAAAGTTGTTTGGTTATTAACTAGGAGGACGTATGCCAAAATTCGTTCGAGAATTCTAACTTTTACTGTCTCCGCGGACCAACCCTCGATTTGTTATTACTCCAGGTAATCGCTAATCCAGAATAACGCTACCAAAAAATCTTATTAAGAAAAGTTGTTTGGTTATTAACTAGGAGGACGTATGCCAAAATTCGTTCGAGAATTCTAACTTTTACTGTCCCCGCGGACCAACCCTCGATTTGTTATTACTCCAGGTAATCGCTAATCCAGAATAACGCTACCAAAAAATCTTATTAAGAAAAGTTGTTTGGTTATTAACTAGGAGGACGTATGCCAAAATTCGTTCGAGAATTCTAACTTTTACTGTCCCCGCGGACCAACCCTCGATTTGTTATTACTCCAGGTAATCGCTAATCCAGAATAACGCTACCAAAAAATCTTATTAAGAAAAGTTGTTTGGTTATTAACTAGGAGGACGTATGCCAAAATTCGTTCGAGAATTCTAACTTTTACTGTCTCCGCGGACCAACCCTCGATTTGTTATTACTCCAGGTAATCGCTAATCCAGAATAACGCTACCAAAAAATCTTATTAAGAAAAGTTGTTTGGTTATTAACTAGGAGGACGTATGCCAAAATTCGTTCGAGAATTCTAACTTTTACTGTCTCCGCGGACCAACCCTCGATTTGTTATTACTCCAGGTAATCGCTAATCCAGAATAACGCTACCAAAAATCTTATTAAGAAAAGTTGTTTGGTTATTAACTAGGAGGACGTATGCCAAAATTCGTTCGAGAATTCTAACTTTTACTGTCTCCGCGGACCAACCCTCGATTTGTTATTACTCCAGGTAATCGCTAATCCAGAATAACGCTACCAAAAAATCTTATTAAGAAAAGTTGTTTGGTTATTAACTAGGAGGACGTATGCCAAAATTCGTTCGAGAATTCTAACTTTTACTGTCCCCGCGGACCAACCCTCGATTTGTTATTACTCCAGGTAATCGCTAATCCAGAATAACGCTACCAAAAAATCTTATTAAGAAAAGTTGTTTGGTTATTAACTAGGAGGACGTATGCCAATGTTCGCT
>JAYRCI010000068.1:0-43000 GCA_038088585.1 Chrysina gloriosa | reverse complement strand
TATCCAGAATACAGATAGGAAAAAATATTATGAAGAGAAGTTGTTTGGCTCTTAACGAGGAAGACGTGTGCCAAAGTTCGTTCGAGAATTCTTACTTTTACCGTCAGCGCTTACCAACCCTCGATTTTCTATTGCTCCAGGTAATCGCTTATCCAGAATACAGATAGGAAAAAATATTATGAAGGAAAGTTATTTTACTATTAACGGGGAAGACGTGTGCCAATATTCGTTCGAAAATTCTTACTTTTACCATCAGCGTATAACAACCCTCGATTTTTTATTGCTCCCAGTAATCGCTTATCCAGAATACAGATAGGAAAAAATATTATGAAGGAACGTTATTTTACTATTAACGAGGAAGACGTGTGCCAATATTCGTTCGAAAATTCTTACTTTTACCGTCAGCGTATACCAACCCTCGATTTTCTATTGCTCCAGGTAATCGCTTATCCAGAATACAGATAGGAAAAAATATTATGAAGAGAAGTTGTTTTGCTATTAACGAGGAAGACGTGTGCCAAAATTCGTTCGAGAATTCTGACTTTTACCGTCAGCGTTTACCAACCCTCGATTTTCTATTGCTCCAGGTAATCGCTTATCCAGAATACAGATAGGAAAAAATATTATGAAGAAAAGTTGTTTTGCTATTAACGAGGAAGACATGTGCCAAAATTCGTTCGAGAATTCTGACTTTTACCGTCGGCGTATAGCAACCCTCGATTTTCTATTGCTCCAGGTAATCGCTTATCCAGAATACAGATAGGAAAGAATATTATGAAGAAAAGTTGTTTTGCTATTAACGAGGAAGACGTGTGCCAATATTCGTTCGAAAATTCGTACTTTTACCGTCAGCGTCTACCAGCCCTCGATTTCTTATTGCTCCAGGTAATCGCTTATCCAGAATACAGATAGGAAAAAATATTATGAAGAAAAGTTGTTTTGCTATTAACGAGGAAGACGTGTGCCAAAATTCGTTCGAAAATTCGTACTTTTACCGTCAGCGTCTACCAGCCCTCGATTTCTTATTGCTCCAGGTAATCGCTTATCCAGAATACAGATAGGAAAAAATATTATGAAGAAAAGTTGTTTTGCTATTAACGAGGAAGACATGTGCCAAAATTCGTTCGAGAATTCTGACTTTTACTGTCGGCGTATAGCAACCCTCGATTTTCTATTGCTCCAGGTAATCGCTTATCCAGAACACAGATAGGAAAAAATATTATGAAGAAAAGTTGTTTTGCTATTAACGAGGAAGACGTGTGCCAATATTCGTTCGAAAATTCGTACTTTTACCGTCAGCGTCTACCAGCCCTCGATTTCTTATTGCTCCAGGTAATCGCTTATCCAGAATACAGATAGGAAAAAATATTATGAAGAAAAGTTGTTTTGCTATTAACGAGGAAGACGTGTGCCAAAATTCGTTCGAGAATTCAGACTTTTACCGTCCCCACTACCTACCCTCGATTTTTTATTGCTCCAGGTAATCGCTTATCCAGAACACAGATAGGAAAAAATATTATGAAGAAAAGTTGTTTTGTTATTAACGAGGAAGACGTGTGCCAAAATTCGTTCGAAAATTCTGACTTTTACCGTCCCCGTCTACCTACCCTCGATTTTTTATTGCTCCAGGTAATCGCTTATCCAGAATACAGATAGGAAAAAATATTATGAAGAAAAGTTGTTTTGTTATTAACGAGGAAGACGTGTGCCAAAATTCGTTCGAGAATTCTTACTTTTACCGTCCCCGTCTACCTACCCTCGATTTTTATTGCTCCAGGTAATCGCTTATCCAGAATACAGATAGGAAAAAATATTATGAAGAAAAGTTGTTTTGCTATTAACGAGGAAGACGTGTGCCAAAATTCGTTCGAGAATTCTGACTTTTACCGTCCCCGTCTACCTACCCTCGATTTCTTATTGCTCCAGGTAATCGCTTATCCAGAATACAGATAGGAAAAAATATTATGAAGAAAAGTTGTTTTGCTATTAACGAGGAAGACGTGTGCCAAAATTCGTTCGAAAATTCTTACTTTTACCGTCAGCGTCTACCAGCCCTCGATTTCTTATTGCTCCAGGTAATCGCTTATCCAGAATACAGATAGGAAAAAATATTATGAAGAAAAGTTGTTTTGCTATTAACGAGGAAGACGTGTGCCAAAATTCGTTCGAGAATTCTTACTTTTACCGTCAGCGTCTACCAGCCCTCGATTTCTTATTGCTCCAGGTAATCGCTTATCCAGAATACAGATAGGAAAAAATATTATGAAGAAAAGTTGTTTTGCTATTAACGAGGAAGACGTGTGCCAAAATTCGTTCGAAAATTCTTACTTTTACCGTCAGCGTCTACCAGCCCTCGATTTTTTATTGCTCCAGGTAATCGCTTATCCAGAATACAGATAGGAAAAAATATTATGAAGAAAAGTTGTTTTGTTATTAACGAGGAAGACGTGTGCCAAAATTCGTTCGAGAATTCTTACTTTTACCGTCCCCATCTACCTACCCTCGATTTTTATTGCTCCAGGTAATCGCTTATCCAGAACACAGATAGGAAAAAATATTATGAAGAAAAGTTGTTTTGCTATTAACGAGGAAGACGTGTGCCAAAATTCGTTCGAAAATTCTTACTTTTACCGTCAGCGTCTACCAGCCCTCGATTTCTTATTGCTCCAGGTAATCGCTTATCCAGAATACAGATAGGAAAAAATATTATGAAGAAAAGTTGTTTTGTTATTAACGAGGAAGACGTGTGCCAAAATTCGTTCGAAAATTCTTACTTTTACCGTCCCCGTCTACCAACCCTCGATTTTTTATTGCTCCAGGTAATCGCTTATCCAGAACACAGATAGGAAAAAATATTATGAAGAAAAGTTGTTTTGTTATTAACGAGGAAGACGTGTGCCAAAATTCGTTCGAAAATTCTTACTTTTACCGTCAGCGTCTACCAACCCTCGATTTCTTATTGCTCCAGGTAATCGCTTATCCAGAATACAGATAGGAAAAAATATTATGAAGAAAAGTTGTTTTGTTATTAACGAGGAAGACGTGTGCCAAAATTCGTTCGAGAATTCTGACTTTTACCGTCCCCGTCTACCAACCCTCGATTTTTTATTGCTCCAGGTAATCGCTTATCCAGAATACAGATAGGAAAAAATATTATGAAGAAAAGTTGTTTTGTTATTAACGAGGAAGACGTGTGCCAAAATTCGTTCGAGAATTCTTACTTTTACCGTCAGCGTCTACCAACCCTCGATTTTTATTGCTCCAGGTAATCGCTTATCCAGAATACAGATAGGAAAAAATATTATGAAGAAAAGTTGTTTTGTTATTAACGAGGAAGACGTGTGCCAAAATTCGTTCGAGAATTCTTACTTTTACCGTCCCCGTCTACCAACCCTCGATTTTTATTGCTCCAGGTAATCGCTTATCCAGAATACAGATAGGAAAAAATATTATGAAGAAAAGTTGTTTTGTTATTAACGAGGAAGACGTGTGCCAAAATTCGTTCGAGAATTCTGACTTTTACCGTCAGCGTCTACCAACCCTCGATTTTTTATTGCTCCAGGTAATCGCTTATCCAGAATACAGATAGGAAAAAATATTATGAAGAAAAGTTGTTTTGTTATTAACGAGGAAGACGTGTGCCAAAATTCGTTCGAGAATTCTAACTTTTACCGTCAGCGTCTACCAACCCTCGATTTCTTATTGCTCCAGGTAATCGCTTATCCAGAATACAGATAGGAAAAAATATTATGAAGAAAAGTTGTTTTGTTATTAACGAGGAAGACGTGTGCCAAAATTCGTTCGAGAATTCTAACTTTTACCGTCAGCGTCTACCAACCCTCGATTTGTTATTGCTCCAGGTAATCGCTTATCCAGAATACAGATAGGAAAAAATATTATGAAGAAAAGTTGTTTGGTTATTAACGAGGAAGACGTGTGCCAAAATTCGTTCGAGAATTCTAACTTTTACCGTCAGCGTCTACCAACCCTCGATTTTTATTGCTCCAGGTAATCGCTTATCCAGAATACAGATAGGAAAAAATATTATGAAGAAAAGTTGTTTGGTTATTAACGAGGAAGACGTATGCCAAAATTCGTTCGAGAATTCTAACTTTTACCGTCCCCGTATACCAACCCTCGATTTTCTATTGCTCCAGGTAATCGCTAATCCAGAATAACGCTAGGAAAAAATATTATTAAGAAAAGTTGTTTGGTTATTAACGAGGAAGACGTATGCCAAAATTCGTTCGAGAATTCTAACTTTTACTGTCAGCGTCTACCAACCCTCGATTTGTTATTGCTCCAGGTAATCGCTAATCCAGAATAACGCTACCAAAAAATATTATTAAGAAAAGTTGTTTGGTTATTAACTAGGAGGACGTATGCCAAAATTCGTTCGAGAATTCTAACTTTTACTGTCTCCGCGGACCAACCCTCGATTTGTTATTACTCCAGGTAATCGCTAATCCAGAATAACGCTACCAAAAAATCTTATTAAGAAAAGTTGTTTGGTTATTAACTAGGAGGACGTATGCCAAAATTCGTTCGAGAATTCTAACTTTTACTGTCAGCGCGGACCAACCCTCGATTTGTTATTACTCCAGGTAATCGCTAATCCAGAATAACGCTACCAAAAAATCTTATTAAGAAAAGTTGTTTGGTTATTAACTAGGAGGACGTATGCCAAAATTCGTTCGAGAATTCTAACTTTTACTGTCTCCGCGGACCAACCCTCGATTTGTTATTACTCCAGGTAATCGCTAATCCAGAATAACGCTACCAAAAAATCTTATTAAGAAAAGTTGTTTGGTTATTAACTAGGAGGACGTATGCCAAAATTCGTTCGAGAATTCTAACTTTTACTGTCTCCGCGGACCAACCCTCGATTTGTTATTACTCCAGGTAATCGCTAATCCAGAATAACGCTACCAAAAAATCTTATTAAGAAAAGTTGTTTGGTTATTAACTAGGAGGACGTATGCCAAAATTCGTTCGAGAATTCTAACTTTTACTGTCTCCGCGGACCAACCCTCGATTTGTTATTACTCCAGGTAATCGCTAATCCAGAATAACGCTACCAAAAAATCTTATTAAGAAAAGTTGTTTGGTTATTAACTAGGAGGACGTATGCCAAAATTCGTTCGAGAATTCTAACTTTTACTGTCTCCGCGGACCAACCCTCGATTTGTTATTACTCCAGGTAATCGCTAATCCAGAATAACGCTACCAAAAAATCTTATTAAGAAAAGTTGTTTGGTTATTAACTAGGAGGACGTATGCCAAAATTCGTTCGAGAATTCTAACTTTTACTGTCTCCGCGGACCAACCCTCGATTTGTTATTACTCCAGGTAATCGCTAATCCAGAATAACGCTACCAAAAAATCTTATTAAGAAAAGTTGTTTGGTTATTAACTAGGAGGACGTATGCCAAAATTCGTTCGAGAATTCTAACTTTTACTGTCTCCGCGGACCAACCCTCGATTTGTTATTACTCCAGGTAATCGCTAATCCAGAATAACGCTACCAAAAAATCTTATTAAGAAAAGTTGTTTGGTTATTAACTAGGAGGACGTATGCCAAAATTCGTTCGAGAATTCTAACTTTTACTGTCTCCGCGGACCAACCCTCGATTTGTTATTACTCCAGGTAATCGCTAATCCAGAATAACGCTACCAAAAAATCTTATTAAGAAAAGTTGTTTGGTTATTAACTAGGAGGACGTATGCCAAAATTCGTTCGAGAATTCTAACTTTTACTGTCTCCGCGGACCAACCCTCGATTTGTTATTACTCCAGGTAATCGCTAATCCAGAATAACGCTACCAAAAAATCTTATTAAGAAAAGTTGTTTGGTTATTAACTAGGAGGACGTATGCCAAAATTCGTTCGAGAATTCTAACTTTTACTGTCTCCGCGGACCAACCCTCGATTTGTTATTACTCCAGGTAATCGCTAATCCAGAATAACGCTACCAAAAAATCTTATTAAGAAAAGTTGTTTGGTTATTAACTAGGAGGACGTATGCCAAAATTCGTTCGAGAATTCTAACTTTTACTGTCTCCGCGGACCAACCCTCGATTTGTTATTACTCCAGGTAATCGCTAATCCAGAATAACGCTACCAAAAAATCTTATTAAGAAAAGTTGTTTGGTTATTAACTAGGAGGACGTATGCCAAAATTCGTTCGAGAATTCTAACTTTTACTGTCTCCGCGGACCAACCCTCGATTTGTTATTACTCCAGGTAATCGCTAATCCAGAATAACGCTACCAAAAAATCTTATTAAGAAAAGTTGTTTGGTTATTAACTAGGAGGACGTATGCCAAAATTCGTTCGAGAATTCTAACTTTTACTGTCTCCGCGGACCAACCCTCGATTTGTTATTACTCCAGGTAATCGCTAATCCAGAATAACGCTACCAAAAAATCTTATTAAGAAAAGTTGTTTGGTTATTAACTAGGAGGACGTATGCCAAAATTCGTTCGAGAATTCTAACTTTTACTGTCTCCGCGGACCAACCCTCGATTTGTTATTACTCCAGGTAATCGCTAATCCAGAATAACGCTACCAAAAAATCTTATTAAGAAAAGTTGTTTGGTTATTAACTAGGAGGACGTATGCCAAAATTCGTTCGAGAATTCTAACTTTTACTGTCTCCGCGGACCAACCCTCGATTTGTTATTACTCCAGGTAATCGCTAATCCAGAATAACGCTACCAAAAAATCTTATTAAGAAAAGTTGTTTGGTTATTAACTAGGAGGACGTATGCCAAAATTCGTTCGAGAATTCTAACTTTTACTGTCTCCGCGGACCAACCCTCGATTTGTTATTACTCCAGGTAATCGCTAATCCAGAATAACGCTACCAAAAAATCTTATTAAGAAAAGTTGTTTGGTTATTAACTAGGAGGACGTATGCCAAAATTCGTTCGAGAATTCTAACTTTTACTGTCTCCGCGGACCAACCCTCGATTTGTTATTACTCCAGGTAATCGCTAATCCAGAATAACGCTACCAAAAAATCTTATTAAGAAAAGTTGTTTGGTTATTAACTAGGAGGACGTATGCCAAAATTCGTTCGAGAATTCTAACTTTTACTGTCTCCGCGGACCAACCCTCGATTTGTTATTACTCCAGGTAATCGCTAATCCAGAATAACGCTACCAAAAAATCTTATTAAGAAAAGTTGTTTGGTCATTAACTAGGAGGACGTATGCCAAAATTCGTTCGAGAATTCTAACTTTTACTGTCTCCGCGGACCAACCCTCGATTTGTTATTACTCCAGGTAATCGCTAATCCAGAATAACGCTACCAAAAAATCTTATTAAGAAAAGTTGTTTGGTTATTAACTAGGAGGACGTATGCCAAAATTCGTTCGAGAATTCTAACTTTTACTGTCTCCGCGGACCAACCCTCGATTTGTTATTACTCCAGGTAATCGCTAATCCAGAATAACGCTACCAAAAAATCTTATTAAGAAAAGTTGTTTGGTTATTAACTAGGAGGACGTATGCCAAAATTCGTTCGAGAATTCTAACTTTTACTGTCTCCGCGGACCAACCCTCGATTTGTTATTACTCCAGGTAATCGCTAATCCAGAATAACGCTACCAAAAAATCTTATTAAGAAAAGTTGTTTGGTTATTAACTAGGAGGACGTATGCCAAAATTCGTTCGAGAATTCTAACTTTTACTGTCTCCGCGGACCAACCCTCGATTTGTTATTACTCCAGGTAATCGCTAATCCAGAATAACGCTACCAAAAAATCTTATTAAGAAAAGTTGTTTGGTTATTAACTAGGAGGACGTATGCCAAAATTCGTTCGAGAATTCTAACTTTTACTGTCTCCGCGGACCAACCCTCGATTTGTTATTACTCCAGGTAATCGCTAATCCAGAATAACGCTACCAAAAAATCTTATTAAGAAAAGTTGTTTGGTCATTAACTAGGAGGACGTATGCCAAAGTTCGTTCGAGAATTCTAACTTTTACTGTCTCCGCGGACCAACCCTCGAATTTGTTATTACTCCAGGTAATCGCTAATCCAGAATAACGCTACCAAAAAATCTTATTAAGAAAAGTTGTTTGGTCATTAACTAGGAGGACGTATGCCAAAGTTCGTTCGAGAATTCTAACTTTTACTGTCCCCGCGGACCAACCCTCGAATTTGTTATTACTCCAGGTAATCGCTAATCCAGAATAACGCTACCAAAAAATCTTATTAAGAAAAGTTGTTTGGTTATTAACTAGGAGGACGTATGCCAAAATTCGTTCGAGAATTCTAACTTTTACTGTCTCCGCGGACCAACCCTCGATTTGTTATTACTCCAGGTAATCGCTAATCCAGAATAACGCTACCAAAAAATCTTATTAAGAAAAGTTGTTTGGTCATTAACTAGGAGGACGTATGCCAAAGTTCGTTCGAGAATTCTAACTTTTACTGTCTCCGCGGACCAACCCTCGATTTGTTATTACTCCAGGTAATCGCTAATCCAGAATAACGCTACCAAAAAATCTTATTAAGAAAAGTTGTTTGGTTATTAACTAGGAGGACGTATGCCAAAATTCGTTCGAGAATTCTAACTTTTACTGTCTCCGCGGACCAACCCTCGATTTGTTATTACTCCAGGTAATCGCTAATCCAGAATAACGCTACCAAAAAATCTTATTAAGAAAAGTTGTTTGGTCATTAACTAGGAGGACGTATGCCAAAATTCGTTCGAGAATTCTAACTTTTACTGTCTCCGCGGACCAACCCTCGATTTGTTATTACTCCAGGTAATCGCTAATCCAGAATAACGCTACCAAAAAATCTTATTAAGAAAAGTTGTTTGGTTATTAACTAGGAGGACGTATGCCAAAATTCGTTCGAGAATTCTAACTTTTACTGTCTCCGCGGACCAACCCTCGATTTGTTATTACTCCAGGTAATCGCTAATCCAGAATAACGCTACCAAAAAATCTTATTAAGAAAAGTTGTTTGGTTATTAACTAGGAGGACGTATGCCAAAATTCGTTCGAGAATTCTAACTTTTACTGTCTCCGCGGACCAACCCTCGATTTGTTATTACTCCAGGTAATCGCTAATCCAGAATAACGCTACCAAAAAATCTTATTAAGAAAAGTTGTTTGGTTATTAACTAGGAGGACGTATGCCAAAATTCGTTCGAGAATTCTAACTTTTACTGTCTCCGCGGACCAACCCTCGATTTGTTATTACTCCAGGTAATCGCTAATCCAGAATAACGCTACCAAAAAATCTTATTAAGAAAAGTTGTTTGGTTATTAACTAGGAGGACGTATGCCAAAATTCGTTCGAGAATTCTAACTTTTACTGTCTCCGCGGACCAACCCTCGATTTGTTATTACTCCAGGTAATCGCTAATCCAGAATAACGCTACCAAAAAATCTTATTAAGAAAAGTTGTTTGGTTATTAACTAGGAGGACGTATGCCAAAATTCGTTCGAGAATTCTAACTTTTACTGTCTCCGCGGACCAACCCTCGATTTGTTATTACTCCAGGTAATCGCTAATCCAGAATAACGCTACCAAAAAATCTTATTAAGAAAAGTTGTTTGGTTATTAACTAGGAGGACGTATGCCAAAATTCGTTCGAGAATTCTAACTTTTACTGTCTCCGCGGACCAACCCTCGATTTGTTATTACTCCAGGTAATCGCTAATCCAGAATAACGCTACCAAAAAATCTTATTAAGAAAAGTTGTTTGGTTATTAACTAGGAGGACGTATGCCAAAATTCGTTCGAGAATTCTAACTTTTACTGTCTCCGCGGACCAACCCTCGATTTGTTATTACTCCAGGTAATCGCTAATCCAGAATAACGCTACCAAAAAATCTTATTAAGAAAAGTTGTTTGGTTATTAACTAGGAGGACGTATGCCAAAATTCGTTCGAGAATTCTAACTTTTACTGTCTCCGCGGACCAACCCTCGATTTGTTATTACTCCAGGTAATCGCTAATCCAGAATAACGCTACCAAAAAATCTTATTAAGAAAAGTTGTTTGGTTATTAACTAGGAGGACGTATGCCAAAATTCGTTCGAGAATTCTAACTTTTACTGTCTCCGCGGACCAACCCTCGATTTGTTATTACTCCAGGTAATCGCTAATCCAGAATAACGCTACCAAAAAATCTTATTAAGAAAAGTTGTTTGGTTATTAACTAGGAGGACGTATGCCAAAATTCGTTCGAGAATTCTAACTTTTACTGTCTCCGCGGACCAACCCTCGATTTGTTATTACTCCAGGTAATCGCTAATCCAGAATAACGCTACCAAAAAATCTTATTAAGAAAAGTTGTTTGGTTATTAACTAGGAGGACGTATGCCAAAATTCGTTCGAGAATTCTAACTTTTACTGTCTCCGCGGACCAACCCTCGATTTGTTATTACTCCAGGTAATCGCTAATCCAGAATAACGCTACCAAAAAATCTTATTAAGAAAAGTTGTTTGGTTATTAACTAGGAGGACGTATGCCAAAATTCGTTCGAGAATTCTAACTTTTACTGTCTCCGCGGACCAACCCTCGATTTGTTATTACTCCAGGTAATCGCTAATCCAGAATAACGCTACCAAAAAATCTTATTAAGAAAAGTTGTTTGGTTATTAACTAGGAGGACGTATGCCAAAATTCGTTCGAGAATTCTAACTTTTACTGTCTCCGCGGACCAACCCTCGATTTGTTATTACTCCAGGTAATCGCTAATCCAGAATAACGCTACCAAAAAATCTTATTAAGAAAAGTTGTTTGGTTATTAACTAGGAGGACGTATGCCAAAATTCGTTCGAGAATTCTAACTTTTACTGTCTCCGCGGACCAACCCTCGATTTGTTATTACTCCAGGTAATCGCTAATCCAGAATAACGCTACCAAAAAATCTTATTAAGAAAAGTTGTTTGGTTATTAACTAGGAGGACGTATGCCAAAATTCGTTCGAGAATTCTAACTTTTACTGTCTCCGCGGACCAACCCTCGATTTGTTATTACTCCAGGTAATCGCTAATCCAGAATAACGCTACCAAAAAATCTTATTAAGAAAAGTTGTTTGGTTATTAACTAGGAGGACGTATGCCAAAATTCGTTCGAGAATTCTAACTTTTACTGTCTCCGCGGACCAACCCTCGATTTGTTATTACTCCAGGTAATCGCTAATCCAGAATAACGCTACCAAAAAATCTTATTAAGAAAAGTTGTTTGGTTATTAACTAGGAGGACGTATGCCAAAATTCGTTCGAGAATTCTAACTTTTACTGTCTCCGCGGACCAACCCTCGATTTGTTATTACTCCAGGTAATCGCTAATCCAGAATAACGCTACCAAAAAATCTTATTAAGAAAAGTTGTTTGGTTATTAACTAGGAGGACGTATGCCAAAATTCGTTCGAGAATTCTAACTTTTACTGTCCCCGCGGACCAACCCTCGATTTGTTATTACTCCAGGTAATCGCTAATCCAGAATAACGCTACCAAAAAATCTTATTAAGAAAAGTTGTTTGGTTATTAACTAGGAGGACGTATGCCAAAATTCGTTCGAGAATTCTAACTTTTACTGTCTCCGCGGACCAACCCTCGATTTGTTATTACTCCAGGTAATCGCTAATCCAGAATAACGCTACCAAAAAATCTTATTAAGAAAAGTTGTTTGGTTATTAACTAGGAGGACGTATGCCAAAATTCGTTCGAGAATTCTAACTTTTACTGTCTCCGCGGACCAACCCTCGATTTGTTATTACTCCAGGTAATCGCTAATCCAGAATAACGCTACCAAAAAATCTTATTAAGAAAAGTTGTTTGGTTATTAACTAGGAGGACGTATGCCAAAATTCGTTCGAGAATTCTAACTTTTACTGTCCCCGCGGACCAACCCTCGATTTGTTATTACTCCAGGTAATCGCTAATCCAGAATAACGCTACCAAAAAATCTTATTAAGAAAAGTTGTTTGGTTATTAACTAGGAGGACGTATGCCAAAATTCGTTCGAGAATTCTAACTTTTACTGTCTCCGCGGACCAACCCTCGATTTGTTATTACTCCAGGTAATCGCTAATCCAGAATAACGCTACCAAAAAATCTTATTAAGAAAAGTTGTTTGGTTATTAACTAGGAGGACGTATGCCAAAATTCGTTCGAGAATTCTAACTTTTACTGTCCCCGCGGACCAACCCTCGATTTGTTATTACTCCAGGTAATCGCTAATCCAGAATAACGCTACCAAAAAATCTTATTAAGAAAAGTTGTTTGGTTATTAACTAGGAGGACGTATGCCAAAATTCGTTCGAGAATTCTAACTTTTACTGTCCCCGCGGACCAACCCTCGATTTGTTATTACTCCAGGTAATCGCTAATCCAGAATAACGCTACCAAAAAATCTTATTAAGAAAAGTTGTTTGGTTATTAACTAGGAGGACGTATGCCAAAATTCGTTCGAGAATTCTAACTTTTACTGTCCCCGCGGACCAACCCTCGATTTGTTATTACTCCAGGTAATCGCTAATCCAGAATAACGCTACCAAAAAATCTTATTAAGAAAAGTTGTTTGGTTATTAACTAGGAGGACGTATGCCAAAATTCGTTCGAGAATTCTAACTTTTACTGTCCCCGCGGACCAACCCTCGATTTGTTATTACTCCAGGTAATCGCTAATCCAGAATAACGCTACCAAAAAATCTTATTAAGAAAAGTTGTTTGGTTATTAACTAGGAGGACGTATGCCAAAATTCGTTCGAGAATTCTAACTTTTACTGTCCCCGCGGACCAACCCTCGATTTGTTATTACTCCAGGTAATCGCTAATCCAGAATAACGCTACCAAAAAATCTTATTAAGAAAAGTTGTTTGGTTATTAACTAGGAGGACGTATGCCAAAATTCGTTCGAGAATTCTAACTTTTACTGTCCCCGCGGACCAACCCTCGATTTGTTATTACTCCAGGTAATCGCTAATCCAGAATAACGCTACCAAAAAATCTTATTAAGAAAAGTTGTTTGGTTATTAACTAGGAGGACGTATGCCAAAATTCGTTCGAGAATTCTAACTTTTACTGTCTCCGCGGACCAACCCTCGATTTGTTATTACTCCAGGTAATCGCTAATCCAGAATAACGCTACCAAAAATCTTATTAAGAAAAGTTGTTTGGTTATTAACTAGGAGGACGTATGCCAAAATTCGTTCGAGAATTCTAACTTTTACTGTCCCCGCGGACCAACCCTCGATTTGTTATTACTCCAGGTAATCGCTAATCCAGAATAACGCTACCAAAAAATCTTATTAAGAAAAGTTGTTTGGTTATTAACTAGGAGGACGTATGCCAAAATTCGTTCGAGAATTCTAACTTTTACTGTCTCCGCGGACCAACCCTCGATTTGTTATTACTCCAGGTAATCGCTAATCCAGAATAACGCTACCAAAAAATCTTATTAAGAAAAGTTGTTTGGTTATTAACTAGGAGGACGTATGCCAAAATTCGTTCGAGAATTCTAACTTTTACTGTCAGCGCGGACCAACCCTCGATTTGTTATTACTCCAGGTAATCGCTAATCCAGAATAACGCTACGAAAAGATCTTATTAAGAAAAGTTGTTTGGTTATTAACTAGGAGGACGTATGCCAAAATTCGTTCGAGAATTCTAACTTTTACTGTCAGCGCGGACCAACCCTCGATTTGTTATTACTCCAGGTAATCGCTAATCCAGAATAACGCTACGAAAAGATCTTATTAAGAAAAGTTGTTTGGTTATTAACTAGGAGGACGTATGCCAAAATTCGTTCGAGAATTTTAACTTTTACTGTCAGCGCGGACCAACCCTCGATTTTCTATTACTCCAGGTAATCGCTAATTCAGAATAACGCTACGAAAAGATCTTATTAAGAAAAGTTGTTTGGTTATTAACTAGGAGGACGTATGCCAAAATTCGTTCGAGAATTTTAACTTTTACTGTCAGCGCGGACCAACCCTCGATTTTCTATTTCTCCAGGTAATCGCTAATTCAGAATAACGCTACGAAAAGATCTTATTAAGAAAAGTTGTTTGGTTATTAACTAGGAGGACGTATGCCAAAATTCGTTCGAGAATTTTAACTTTTACTGTCAGCGCGGACCAACCCTCGATTTTCTATTTCTGCAGGTAATCGCTAATTCAGAATAACGCTACGAAAAGATCTTATTAAGAAAAGTTGTTTGGTTATTAACTAGGAGGACGTATGCCAAAATTCGTTCGAGAATTTTAACTTTTACTGTCAGCGCGGACCAACCCTCGATTTTTTATTACTCCAGGTAATCGCTAATCCAGAATAACGCTACGAAAAATCTTATTAAGAAAAGTTGTTTGGTTATTAACTAGGAGGACGTATGCCAAAATTCGTTCGAGAATTTTAACTTTTACTGTCAGCGCGGACCAACCCTCGATTTTTTATTTCTGCAGGTAATCGCTAATCCAGAATAACGCTACGAAAAGATCTTATTAAGAAAAGTTGTTTGGTTATTAACTAGGAGGACGTATGCCAAAATTCGTTCGAGAATTTTAACTTTTACTGTCAGCGCGGACCAACCCTCGATTTTTTATTACTCCAGGTAATCGCTAATCCAGAATAACGCTACGAAAAATCTTATTAAGAAAAGTTGTTTGGTTATTAACTAGGAGGACGTATGCCAAAATTCGTTCGAGAATTTTAACTTTTACTGTCAGCGCGGACCAACCCTCGATTTTCTATTTCTGCAGGTAATCGCTAATTCAGAATAACGCTACGAAAAGATCTTATTAAGAAAAGTTGTTTGGTTATTAACTAGGAGGACGTATGCCAAAATTCGTTCGAGAATTTTAACTTTTACTGTCAGCGCGGACCAACCCTCGATTTTCTATTTCTGCAGGTAATCGCTAATTCAGAATAACGCTACGAAAAGATCTTATTAAGAAAAGTTGTTTGGTTATTAACTAGGAGGACGTATGCCAAAATTCGTTCGAGAATTTTAACTTTTACTGTCAGCGCGGACCAACCCTCGATTTTTTATTACTCCAGGTAATCGCTAATCCAGAATAACGCTACGAAAAAATCTTATTAAGAAAAGTTGTTTGGTTATTAACTAGGAGGACGTATGCCAAAATTCGTTCGAGAATTTTAACTTTTACTGTCAGCGCGGACCAACCCTCGATTTTTTATTACTCCAGGTAATCGCTAATCCAGAATAACGCTACGAAAGAATCTTATTAAGAAAAGTTGTTTGGTTATTAACTAGGAGGACGTATGCCAAAATTCGTTCGAGAATTTTAACTTTTACTGTCAGCGCGGACCAACCCTCGATTTTTTATTACTCCAGGTAATCGCTAATCCAGAATAACGCTACGAAAAGATCTTATTAAGAAAAGTTGTTTGGTTATTAACTAGGAGGACGTATGCCAAAATTCGTTCGAGAATTTTAACTTTTACTGTCAGCGCGGACCAACCCTCGATTTTTTATTACTCCAGGTAATCGCTAATCCAGAATAACGCTACGAAAGAATCTTATTAAGAAAAGTTGTTTGGTTATTAACTAGGAGGACGTATGCCAAAATTCGTTCGAGAATTTTAACTTTTACTGTCAGCGCGGACCAACCCTCGATTTTCTATTTCTGCAGGTAATCGCTAATTCAGAGCAACGCTACGAAAAGATCTTATTAAGAAAAGTTGTTTGGTTATTAACTAGGAGGACGTATGCCAAAATTCGTTCGAGAATTTTAACTTTTACTGTCAGCGCGGACCAACCCTCGATTTTTTATTACTCCAGGTAATCGCTAATCCAGAATAACGCTACGAAAGAATCTTATTAAGAAAAGTTGTTTGGTTATTAACTAGGAGGACGTATGCCAAAATTCGTTCGAGAATTTTAACTTTTACTGTCAGCGCGGACCAACCCTCGATTTTCTATTTCTGCAGGTAATCGCTAATTCAGAATAACGCTACGAAAAGATCTTATTAAGAAAAGTTGTTTGGTTATTAACTAGGAGGACGTATGCCAAAATTCGTTCGAGAATTTTAACTTTTACTGTCAGCGCGGACCAACCCTCGATTTTCTATTTCTGCAGGTAATCGCTAATTCAGAATAACGCTACGAAAAGATCTTATTAAGAAAAGTTGTTTGGTTATTAACTAGGAGGACGTATGCCAAAATTCGTTCGAGAATTTTAACTTTTACTGTCAGCGCGGACCAACCCTCGATTTTCTATTTCTGCAGGTAATCGCTAATTCAGAATAACGCTACGAAAAGATCTTATTAAGAAAAGTTGTTTGGTTATTAACTAGGAGGACGTATGCCAAAATTCGTTCGAGAATTTTAACTTTTACTGTCAGCGCGGACCAACCCTCGATTTTCTATTTCTCCAGGTAATCGCTAATTCAGAATAACGCTACGAAAGAATCTTATTAAGAAAAGTTGTTTGGTTATTAACTAGGAGGACGTATGCCAAAATTCGTTCGAGAATTTTAACTTTTACTGTCAGCGCGGACCAACCCTCGATTTTTTATTACTCCAGGTAATCGCTAATCCAGAATAACGCTACGAAAGAATCTTATTAAGAAAAGTTGTTTGGTTATTAACTAGGAGGACGTATGCCAAAATTCGTTCGAGAATTTTAACTTTTACTGTCAGCGCGGACCAACCCTCGATTTTTTATTACTCCAGGTAATCGCTAATCCAGAATAACGCTACGAAAGAATCTTATTAAGAAAAGTTGTTTGGTTATTAACTAGGAGGACGTATGCCAAAATTCGTTCGAGAATTTTAACTTTTACTGTCAGCGCGGACCAACCCTCGATTTTCTATTTCTCCAGGTAATCGCTAATTCAGAATAACGCTACGAAAAGATCTTATTAAGAAAAGTTGTTTGGTCATTAACTAGGAGGACGTATGCCAAAATTCGTTCGAGAATTTTAACTTTTACTGTCAGCGCGGACCAACCCTCGATTTTCTATTACTCCAGGTAATCGCTAATCCAGAATAACGCTACGAAAAAATCTTATTAAGAAAAGTTGTTTGGTTATTAACTAGGAGGACGTATGCCAAAATTCGTTCGAGAATTTTAACTTTTACTGTCAGCGCGGACCAACCCTCGATTTTTTATTACTCCAGGTAATCGCTAATCCAGAATAACGCTACGAAAGAATCTTATTAAGAAAAGTTGTTTGGTTATTAACTAGGAGGACGTATGCCAAAATTCGTTCGAGAATTTTAACTTTTACTGTCAGCGCGGACCAACCCTCGATTTTCTATTTCTGCAGGTAATCGCTAATTCAGAATAACGCTACGAAAAGATCTTATTAAGAAAAGTTGTTTGGTTATTAACTAGGAGGACGTATGCCAAAATTCGTTCGAGAATTTTAACTTTTACTGTCAGCGCGGACCAACCCTCGATTTTTTATTACTCCAGGTAATCGCTAATCCAGAATAACGCTACGAAAGAATCTTATTAAGAAAAGTTGTTTGGTTATTAACTAGGAGGACGTATGCCAAAATTCGTTCGAGAATTTTAACTTTTACTGTCAGCGCGGACCAACCCTCGATTTTCTATTACTCCAGGTAATCGCTAATCCAGAATAACGCTACGAAAAAATCTTATTAAGAAAAGTTGTTTGGTTATTAACTAGGAGGACGTATGCCAAAATTCGTTCGAGAATTTTAACTTTTACTGTCAGCGCGGACCAACCCTCGATTTTCTATTTCTCCAGGTAATCGCTAATTCAGAATAACGCTACGAAAAGATCTTATTAAGAAAAGTTGTTTGGTTATTAACTAGGAGGACGTATGCCAAAATTCGTTCGAGAATTTTAACTTTTACTGTCAGCGCGGACCAACCCTCGATTTTCTATTACTGCAGGTAATCGCTAATCCAGAATAACGCTACGAAAAGATCTTATTAAGAAAAGTTGTTTGGTTATTAACTAGGAGGACGTATGCCAAAATTCGTTCGAGAATTTTAACTTTTACTGTCAGCGCGGACCAACCCTCGATTTTCTATTTCTCCAGGTAATCGCTAATTCAGAATAACGCTACGAAAAGATCTTATTAAGAAAAGTTGTTTGGTTATTAACTAGGAGGACGTATGCCAAAATTCGTTCGAGAATTTTAACTTTTACTGTCAGCGCGGACCAACCCTCGATTTTCTATTTCTCCAGGTAATCGCTAATTCAGAATAACGCTACGAAAAGATCTTATTAAGAAAAGTTGTTTGGTTATTAACTAGGAGGACGTATGCCAAAATTCGTTCGAGAATTTTAACTTTTACTGTCAGCGCGGACCAACCCTCGATTTTCTATTTCTCCAGGTAATCGCTAATTCAGAATAACGCTACGAAAAGATCTTATTAAGAAAAGTTGTTTGGTTATTAACTAGGAGGACGTATGCCAAAATTCGTTCGAGAATTTTAACTTTTACTGTCAGCGCGGACCAACCCTCGATTTTCTATTTCTCCAGGTAATCGCTAATTCAGAATAACGCTACGAAAAGATCTTATTAAGAAAAGTTGTTTGGTTATTAACTAGGAGGACGTATGCCAAAATTCGTTCGAGAATTTTAACTTTTACTGTCAGCGCGGACCAACCCTCGATTTTCTATTTCTCCAGGTAATCGCTAATTCAGAATAACGCTACGAAAAGATCTTATTAAGAAAAGTTGTTTGGTTATTAACTAGGAGGACGTATGCCAAAATTCGTTCGAGAATTTTAACTTTTACTGTCAGCGCGGACCAACCCTCGATTTTCTATTACTCCAGGTAATCGCTAATCCAGAATAACGCTACGAAAGAATCTTATTAAGAAAAGTTGTTTGGTTATTAACTAGGAGGACGTATGCCAAAATTCGTTCGAGAATTTTAACTTTTACTGTCAGCGCGGACCAACCCTCGATTTTCTATTTCTCCAGGTAATCGCTAATTCAGAGCAACGCTACGAAAAGATCTTATTAAGAAAAGTTGTTTGGTTATTAACTAGGAGGACGTATGCCAAAATTCGTTCGAGAATTTTAACTTTTACTGTCAGCGCGGACCAACCCTCGATTTTCTATTACTCCAGGTAATCGCTAATTCAGAATAACGCTACGAAAAGATCTTATTAAGAAAAGTTGTTTGGTCATTAACTAGGAGGACGTATGCCAAAATTCGTTCGAGAATTTTAACTTTTACTGTCAGCGCGGACCAACCCTCGATTTTTTATTACTCCAGGTAATCGCTAATCCAGAATAACGCTACGAAAAAATCTTATTAAGAAAAGTTGTTTGGTTATTAACTAGGAGGACGTATGCCAAAATTCGTTCGAGAATTTTAACTTTTACTGTCAGCGCGGACCAACCCTCGATTTTCTATTTCTCCAGGTAATCGCTAATTCAGAATAACGCTACGAAAAGATCTTATTAAGAAAAGTTGTTTGGTTATTAACTAGGAGGACGTATGCCAAAATTCGTTCGAGAATTTTAACTTTTACTGTCAGCGCGGACCAACCCTCGATTTTTTATTACTCCAGGTAATCGCTAATCCAGAATAACGCTACGAAAAATCTTATTAAGAAAAGTTGTTTGGTTATTAACTAGGAGGACGTATGCCAAAATTCGTTCGAGAATTTTAACTTTTACTGTCAGCGCGGACCAACCCTCGATTTTCTATTACTCCAGGTAATCGCTAATCCAGAATAACGCTACGAAAAGATCTTATTAAGAAAAGTTGTTTGGTTATTAACTAGGAGGACGTATGCCAAAATTCGTTCGAGAATTTTAACTTTTACTGTCAGCGCGGACCAACCCTCGATTTTCTATTACTCCAGGTAATCGCTAATCCAGAATAACGCTACGAAAAGATCTTATTAAGAAAAGTTGTTTGGTTATTAACTAGGAGGACGTATGCCAAAATTCGTTCGAGAATTTTAACTTTTACTGTCAGCGCGGACCAACCCTCGATTTGTTATTACTCCAGGTAATCGCTAATCCAGAATAACGCTACGAAAAAATCTTATTAAGAAAAGTTGTTTGGTTATTAACTAGGAGGACGTATGCCAAAATTCGTTCGAGAATTTTAACTTTTACTGTCAGCGCGGACCAACCCTCGATTTTCTATTTCTGCAGGTAATCGCTAATTCAGAACAACGCTACGAAAAGATCTTATTAAGAAAAGTTGTTTGGTTATTAACTAGGAGGACGTATGCCAAAATTCGTTCGAGAATTCTAACTTTTACTGTCAGCGCGGACCAACCCTCGATTTGTTATTACTCCAGGTAATCGCTAATTCAGAATAACGCTACGAAAAGATCTTATTAAGAAAAGTTGTTTGGTTATTAACTAGGAGGACGTATGCCAAAATTCGTTCGAGAATTCTAACTTTTACTGTCAGCGCGGACCAACCCTCGATTTGTTATTACTCCAGGTAATCGCTAATTCAGAATAACGCTACGAAAAAATCTTATTAAGAAAAGTTGTTTGGTTATTAACTAGGAGGACGTATGCCAAAATTCGTTCGAGAATTCTAACTTTTACTGTCCCCGCGGACCAACCCTCGATTTGTTATTACTCCAGGTAATCGCTAATCCAGAATAACGCTACGAAAAATCTTATTAAGAAAAGTTGTTTGGCTATTAACTAGGAGGACGTATGCCAAAGTTCGTTCGAGAATTCTAACTTTTACTGTCCCCGCGGACCAACCCTCGATTTGTTATTACTCCAGGTAATCGCTAATCCAGAATAACGCTACCAAAAATCTTATTAAGAAAAGTTGTTTGGTTATTAACTAGGAGGACGTATGCCAAAGTTCGTTCGAGAATTCTAACTTTTACTGTCCCCGCGGACCAACCCTCGATTTGTTATTACTCCAGGTAATCGCTAATCCAGAATAACGCTACCAAAAAATCTTATTAAGAAAAGTTGTTTGGTTATTAACTAGGAGGACGTATGCCAAAATTCGTTCGAGAATTCTAACTTTTACTGTCCCCGCGGACCAACCCTCGATTTTTTATTGCCCCAGGTAATCGCTGACTATTACCGTCGACTTTTACCGTCAGCGTTTACAAACCCTCGATTTTCTATTGCTCCAGGTAATCGCTAATCCAGAATAACGCTACGAAAAAATCTTATTAAGAAAAGTTGTTTGGTTATTAACTAGGAGGACGTATGCCAATAATTCGTTCGAGAATTCTAACTTTTACTGTCAGCGCGGACCAACCCTCGATTTTTTATTGCTCCAGGTAATCGCTAATCCAGAATAACGCTAGGAAAAGATCTTATTAAGAAAAGTTGTTTGGTTATTAACTAGGAGGACGTATGCCAAAATTCGTTCGAGAATTCTAACTTTTACTGTCAGCGCGGACCAACCCTCGATTTCTTATTACTCCAGGTAATCGCTAATCCAGAATAACGCTAGGAAAAAATCTTATTAAGAAAAGTTGTTTGGTTATTAACTAGGAGGACGTATGCCAAAATTCGTTCGAGAATTTTAACTTTTACTGTCAGCGCGGACCAACCCTCGATTTGTTATTACTCCAGGTAATCGCTAATCCAGAATAACGCTACGAAAAAATCTTATTAAGAAAAGTTGTTTGCTATTAACTAGGAGGACGTATGCCAAAATTCGTTCGAGAATTCTAACTTTTACTGTCAGCGCGGACCAACCCTCGATTTTTTATTACTCCAGGTAATCGCTAATCCAGAATAACGCTAGGAAAAATCTTATTAAGAAAAGTTGTTTGGTTATTAACTAGGAGGACGTATGCCAAAATTCGTTCGAGAATTCTAACTTTTACTGTCAGCGCGGACCAACCCTCGATTCTTTATTACTCCAGGTAATCGCTAATCCAGAATAACGCTAGGAAAAAATCTTATTAAGAAAAGTTGTTTGGTTATTAACTAGGAGGACGTATGCCAATATTCGTTCGAGAATTCTAACTTTTACTGTCAGCGTCTACCAACCCTCGATTCTTTATTACTCCAGGTAATCGCTAATCCAGAATAACGCTACGAAAAAATCTTATTAAGAAAAGTTGTTTTGCTATTAACTAGGAGGACGTATGCCAAAATTCGTTCGAGAATTCTAACTTTTACTGTCCGCGTTTACCAACCCTCGATTTGTTATTACTCCAGGTAATCGCTAATCCAGAATAACGCTACGAAAAAATCTTATTAAGAAAAGTTGTTTGGTTATTAACTAGGAGGACGTATGCCAAAATTCGTTCGAGAATTCTAACTTTTACTGTCAGCGCGGACCAACCCTCGATTTTCTATTGCTCCAGGTAATCGCTAATCCAGAATAACGCTACGAAAAAATCTTATTAAGAAAAGTTGTTTTGCTATTAACTAGGAAGACGTATGCCAAAATTCGTTCGAAAATTCTAACTTTTACCGTCAGCGCGGACCAACCCTCGATTTTTTATTGCTCCAGGTAATCGCTAATCCAGAATACAGATAGGAAAAAATATTATGAAGAAAAGTTGTTTTGCTATTAACTAGGAGGACGTGTGCCAAAATTCGTTCGAAAATTCTTACTTTTACCGTCCGCGATTACCAGCCCTCGATTTTTTATTACTCCAGGTAATCGCTAATCCAGAATAACGCTACGAAAAATCTTATTAAGAAAAGTTGTTTGGTTATTAACTAGGAAGACGTATGCCAAAATTCGTTCGAGAATTCTAACTTTTACCGTCAGCGTTTACCAACCCTCGATTTTCTATTGCTCCAGGTAATCGCTTATCCAGAATACAGATAGGAAAAAATATTATGAAGAAAAGTTGTTTTGCTATTAACGAGGAAGACGTGTGCCAAAATTCGTTCGAAAATTCTTACTTTTACCGTCCGCGTTTACCAGCCCTCGATTTTTTATTGCCCCAGGTAATCGCTGACTATTACCGTCGACTTTTACCGTCAGCGTTTACAAACCCTCGATTTTCTATTGCTCCAGGTAATCGCTTATCCAGAATACAGATAGGAAAAAATATTATGAAGAAAAGTTGTTTTGCTATTAACGAGGAAGACGTGTGCCAAAATTCGTTCGAAAATTCTTACTTTTACCGTCAGCGTCTACCAGCCCTCGATTTCTTATTGCTCCAGGTAATCGCTTATCCAGAATACAGATAGGAAAAGATATTATGAAGAAAAGTTGTTTTGCTATTAACGAGGAAGACGTGTGCCAAAATTCGTTCGAAAATTCTTACTTTTACCGTCAGCGTCTACCAGCCCTCGATTTCTTATTGCTCCAGGTAATCGCTTATCCAGAATACAGATAGGAAAAAATATTATTAAGAAAAGTTGTTTTGCTATTAACGAGGAAGACGTGTGCCAATATTCGTTCGAAAATTCTTACTTTTACCGTCAGCGTCTACCAGCCCTCGATTCTTTATTGCTCCAGGTAATCGCTTATCCAGAATACAGATAGGAAAAAATATTATTAAGAAAAGTTGTTTTGCTATTAACGAGGAAGACGTGTGCCAATATTTGTTCGAAAATTCTTACTTTTACCGTCAGCGTTTACCAGCCCTCGATTTTCTATTGCTCCAGGTAATCGCTTATCCAGAATACAGATAGGAAAAAGATTATGAAGAAAAGTTGTTTTGCTATTAACGAGGAAGACGTGTGCCAAAATTCGTTCGAAAATTCTTACTTTTACCGTCAGCGTCTACCAGCCCTCGATTCTTTATTGCTCCAGGTAATCGCTTATCCAGAATACAGATAGGAAAAATATTATGAAGAAAAGTTGTTTTGCTATTAACGAGGAAGACGTGTGCCAAAATTTGTTCGAAAATTCTTACTTTTACCGTCAGCGTCTACCAGCCCTCGATTCTTTATTGCTCCAGGTAATCGCTTATCCAGAATACAGATAGGAAAAAATATTATGAAGAAAAGTTGTTTTGCTATTAACGAGGAAGACGTCTGCCAATATTTGTTCGAAAATTCTTACTTTTACCGTCAGCGCTTACCAGCCCTCGATTTTTTATTGCTCCAGGTAATCGCTTATCCAGAATACAGATAGGAAAAAATATTATGAAGAAAAGTTGTTTTGCTATTAACGAGGAAGACGTGTGCCAATATTTGTTCGAGAATTCTTACTTTTACCGTCAGCGTCTACCAGCCCTCGATTCTTTATTGCTCCAGGTAATCGCTTATCCAGAATACAGATACGAAAAAATATTATTAAGAAAAGTTGTTTTGCTATTAACGAGGAAGACGTGTGCCAATATTTGTTCGAAAATTCTTACTTTTACCGTCAGCGTTTACCAGCCCTCGATTTCTTATTGCTCCAGGTAATCGCTTATCCAGAATGCAGATACGAAAAAATATTATTAAGAAAAATTGTTTTGCTATTAACGAGGAAGACGTGTGCCAATATTTGTTCGAGAATTCTTACTTTTACCGTCAGCGTCTACCAGCCTTCGATTCTTTATTGCTCCAGGTAATCGCTTATCCAGAATACAGATACGAAAAATATTATTAAGAAAACGTGTTTTGCTATTAACGAGGAAGACGTGTGCCAATATTTGTTCGAAAATTCTTACTTTTACCGTCAGCGTCAACCAGCCATCGATTCTTTATTGCTCCGGGTAATCGCTTATCCAGAATACAGATAGGAAAAAATATTATGAAGAGAAGTTGTTCTGCTATTAACGAGGAAGATGTGTGCCAAAATTCGTTCGAGAATTCTGACTTTTACCGTCAGCGTTTACAAACCCTCGATTTTCTATTGCTCCAGGTAATCGCTTATCCAGAATACAGATACAAAAAATATTATTAAGAAAAGTTGTTTTGCTATTAACGAGGAAGACGTGTGCCAATATTTGTTCGAGAATTCTTACTTTTACCGTCAGCGTCTACCAGCCTTCGATTCTTTATTGCTCCAGGTAATCGCTTATCCACAATACAGATACGAAAAAATATTATTAAGAAAACGTGTTTTGCTATTAACGGGGAAGACGTGTGCCAATATTTGTTCGAAAATTCTTACTTTTACCGTCAGCGCTTACCAGCCCTCGATTTTTATTGCCCCAGGTAATCGCTGACTATTAGCGTCGACCTTTACCGTCAGCGTTTAAAAACCCTCGATTTTCTATTGCTCCAGGTAATCGCTTATCCAGAATACAGATAGGAAAAAATATTATGAGGAAAAGTTGTTTTGCTATTAACGAGGAAGACGTGTGCCAATATTTGTTCGAAAATTCTTACTTTTACCGTCAGCGTCTACCAGCCCTTGATTCTTTATTGCTCCAGGTAATCGTTTATCCAGCATACAGATACAAAAAATATTATTAAGAAAAGTTGTTTTGCTATTAACGAGGAAGACGTGTGCTAATATTTGTTCGAAAATTCTTACTTTTACCGTCCGGCTTTACCAGCCCTCGATTTTTTATTGCTCCAGGCAATCGCTTATCCAGAATACAGATACGAAGAAATATTATTAAGAAAAGGTGTTTTGCTATTAACGAGGAAGACATGTGCCAAAATTCGTTCGAAGATTCTTACTTTTACCGTCAGCATTTACAAACCCTTGATTTTCTATTGCTCGAGGTAATCGCTCATCCAGAATACAGATAGGAAAAAATATTATGAAGAGAACTTATTTTACTATTATCGAGGAAGACGTGTGCCAAAATTCGTTCGAGAATTCTTACTTTTACCGTCAGCGTCTACCAGCCCTTGATTCTTTATTGCTCCAGGTAATCGCTTATCCAGAATACAGATACGAAAAAATATTATTAAGAAAAGTTGTTTTGCTATTAACGAGGAAGACGTGTGCTAATATTTGTTCGAAAATTCTTACTTTTACCGTCAGCGTTTACCAGCTCTCGATTCTTTATTGCTCCAGGTAATCGCTTATCCAGAATACAGATACGAAAAAATATTATGAAGAGAAGTTATTTTACTATTATCGAGGAAGACGTGTGCCAAAATTCGTTCGAGAATTCTTACTTTTACCGTCAGCGTCTACCAGCCCTTGATTCTTTATTGCTCCAGGTAATCGCTTATCCAGAATACAGATACGAAAAAATATTATTAAGAAAAGTTGTTTTGCTATTAACGAGGAAGACGTGTGCTAATATTTGTTCGAAAATTCTTACTTTTACCGTCAGCCTTTACCAGCCCTCGATTCTTTATTGCTCCAGGTAATCGCTTATCCAGAATACAGATACGAAAAAATATTATTAAGAAAAGGTGTTTTGCTATTAACAAGGAAGACGTGTGCTAATATTTGTTCGAAAATTCTTACTTTTACCGTCAGCGCTTACCAGCCCTCGATTCTTTATTGCTCCAGGTAATCGCTTATCCAGAATACAGATACGAAAAATATTATTAAGAAAAGGTGTTTTACTATTATCGAGGAAGACGTGTGCCAAAATTCGTTCGAAAATTCCTACTTTTACCGTCGGCGTTTACCAGCCCTCGATTTTTTATTGCCCCAGGTAATCGCTTATCCAGAATACAGATACGAAAAAATATTATTAAGAAAAGGTGTTTTGCTATTAACGAGGAAGACGGCTGCCAATATTTGTTCGAAAATTCTTACTTTTACCGTTAGCGTTTACCAGCCCTCGATTTTTTATTGCTCCAGGTAATCGCTTATCCAGAATACAGATGCGAAAAATATTATTAAGAAAAGGTGTTTTGCTATTAACGAGGAAGACGTCTGCCAATATTTGTTCGAAAATTGTTACTTTTACCGTCAGCGTTTACCAGCCCTCGATTTTTTATTGCTCCAGGTAATCGCTTATCCAGAATACAGATAGGAAAAAATATTATGAAGAAACGTTGTTTTGCTATTAACGAGGAAGACGCGTGCCAAAATTCGTTCGAAAATTCTTACTTTTACCGTCCGTGTTTACCAGCCCTCGATTTTTTATTGCCCCAGGTAATCGCTGACTATTACCGTCGATTTTTACCGTCAGCGTTTACAAATTCTCGATTTCCTATTGCTCCAGGTAAACGCCTATCCAGAATACAGATAGGAAAAAATATTATGAAGAAAAGTTGTTTTGCTATTAACGAGGAAGACGTGTGCCAAAATTCGTTCGATGAGTCTTACTTTTACCGTCAGCGTCTACCAGCCCTTGATTCTTTATTGCTCCAGGTAATCGCTTATCCAGAATACAGATACGAAAAAATATTATTAAGAAAAGTTGTTTTGCTATTAACGAGGAAGACGTGTGCCAATATTTGTTCGAAAATTCTTACTTTTACCGTTAGCGCTTACCAGCCCTCGACTTTTTATTGCTCCAGGTAATCGCTTATCCAGAATACAGATACGAAAAAATATTATTAAGAAAAGTTGTTTTGCTATTAACGAGGAAGACGTGTGCCAATATTTGTTCGAAAATTCTTACTTTTACCGTTAGCGCTTACCAGCCCTCGACTTTTTATTGCTCCAGGTAATCGCTTATCCAGAATACAGATAGGAAAAAATATTATGAAGAAACGTTGTTTTGCTATTAACGAGGAAGACGTGTGCCAAAATTCGTTCGAAAATTCTTACTTTTACCGTCCGCGTTTACCAGCCCTCGATTTTTTATTGCCCCGGGTAATCGCTTATCCAGAACACAGATACGAAAAAATATTATTAAGAAAAGTTGTTGTGCTATTAACGATGAAGATGTGTGCCAAAATTCGTTCGAGAATTCTGACTTTTACCGTCAGCGTTTACAAACCCTCGATTTTCTATTGCTCCAGGTAATCGCTTATCCAGAATACAGATAGGAAAAAATATTATGAAGAAAAGTTATTTTACTATTATCGAGGAAGACGTGTGTCAAAATTCGTTCGAAAATTCTTACTTTTACCGTCCGTGTTTACCAGCCCTCGATTTTTTATTGCCCCAGGTAATCGCTGACTATTACCGTCGATTTTTACCGTCAGCGTTTACAAATCCTCGATTTTCTATTGCTCCAGGTAATCGCTTATCCAGAACACAGATACGAAAAAATATTATTAAGAAAAGTTGTTGTGCTATTAACGATGAAGATGTGTGCCAAAATTCGTTCGAGAAATCTGACTTTTACCGTCAGCGTTTACAAACCCTCGATTTTCTATTGCTCCAGGTAATCGCTTATCCAGAATACAGATAGGAAAAAATATTATGAAGAAACGTTATTTTACTATTAACGAGGAAGACGTGTGTCAAAATTCGTTCGAAAATTCTTACTTTTACCGTCCGTGTTTACCAGCCCTCGATTTTTATTGCCCCAGGTAATCGCTGACTATTACCGTCGATTTTTACCGTCAGCGTTTACAAATTCTCGATTTCCTATTGCTCCAGGTAAACGCCTATCCAGAATACAGATAGGAAAAAATATTATGAAGAAAAGTTGTTTTGCTATTAACGAGGAAGACGTGTGCCAAAATTCGTTCGAAAAGTCTTACTTTTACCGTCAGCGTCTACCAGCCCTTGATTCTTTATTGCTCCAGGTAATCGCTTATCCAGAATACAGATACGAAAAATATTATTAAGAAAAGTTGTTTTGCTATTAACGAGGAAGACGTGTGCTAATATTTGTTCGAAAAGTCTTACTTTTACCGTTAGCGCTTACCAGCCCTCGACTTTTTATTGCTCCAGGTAATCGCTTATCCAGAATACAGATACGAAAAAATATTATTAAGAAAAGTTGTTTTGCTATTAACGAGGAAGACGTGTGCTAATATTTGTTCGAAAAGTCTTACTTTTACCGTTAGCGCTTACCAGCCCTCGACTTTTTATTGCTCCAGGTAATCGCTTATCCAGAATACAGATAGGAAAAAATATTATGAAGAAACGTTGTTTTGCTATTAACGAGGAAGACGTGTGCCAAAATTCGTTCGAAAATTCTTACTTTTACCGTCCGCGTTTACCAGCCCTCGATTTTTTATTGCCCCGGGTAATCGCTTATCCAGAACACAGATACGAAAAATATTATTAAGAAAAGTTGTTGTGCTATTAACGATGAAGATGTGTGCCAAAATTCGTTCGAGAATTCTGACTTTTACCGTCAGCGTTTACAAACCCTCGATTTTCTATTGCTCCAGGTAATCGCTTATCCAGAATACAGATAGGAAAAAATATTATGAAGAAAAGTTATTTTACTATTATCGAGGAAGACGTGTGTCAAAATTCGTTCGAAAATTCTTACTTTTACCGTCCGTGTTTACCAGCCCTCGATTTTTTATTGCCCCAGGTAATCGCTGACTATTACCGTCGATTTTTACCGTCAGCGTTTACAAATCCTCGATTTTCTATTGCTCCAGGTAATCGCTTATCCAGAACACAGATACGAAAAAATATTATTAAGAAAAGTTGTTGTGCTATTAACGATGAAGATGTGTGCCAAAATTCGTTCGAGAAATCTGACTTTTACCGTCAGCGTTTACAAACCCTCGATTTTCTATTGCTCCAGGTAATCGCTTATCCAGAATACAGATAGGAAAAAATATTATGAAGAAACGTTATTTTACTATTATCGAGGAAGACGTGTGTCAAAATTCGTTCGAAAATTCTTACTTTTACCGTCCGTGTTTACCAGCCCTCGATTTTTTATTGCCCCAGGTAATCGCTGACTATTACCGTCGATTTTTACCGTCAGCGTTTACAAATCCTCGATTTTCTATTGCTCCAGGTAATCGCCTACCCAGAATACAGATAGGAAAAAATATTATGAAGAAACGTTGTTTTGCTATTAACGAGGAAGACGTGTGCCAAAATTCGTTCGAAAATTCTTACTTTTACCGTCCGCGTTTACCAGCCCTCGATTTTTTATTGCCCCGGGTAATCGCTTATCCAGAACACAGATACGAAAAAATATTATTAAGAAAAGTTGTTGTGCTATTAACGATGAAGATGTGTGCCAAATTCGTTCGAGAATTCTGACTTTTACCGTCAGCGTTTACAAACCCTCGATTTTCTATTGCTCCAGGTAATCGCTTATCCAGAATACAGATAGGAAAAAATATTATGAAGAAAAGTTATATTACTATTATCGAGGAAGACGTGTGTCAAAATTCGTTCGAAAATTCTTACTTTTACCGTCCGTGTTTACCAGCCCTCGATTTTTTATTGCCCCAGGTAATCGCTGACTATTACCGTCGATTTTTACCGTCAGCGTTTACAAATCCTCGATTTTCTATTGCTCCAGGTAATCGCTTATCCAGAACACAGATACGAAAAAATATTATTAAGAAAAGTTGTTGTGCTATTAACGATGAAGATGTGTGCCAAAATTCGTTCGAGAATTCTGACTTTTACCGTCAGCGTTTACAAACCCTCGATTTTCTATTGCTCCAGGTAATCGCTTATCCAGAATACAGATAGGAAAAAATATTATGAAGAAAAGTTATTTTACTATTATCGAGGAAGACGTGTGTCAAAATTCGTTCGAAAATTCTTACTTTTACCGTCCGTGTTTACCAGCCCTCGATTTTTTATTGCCCCAGGTAATCGCTGACTATTACCGTCGATTTTTACCGTCAGCGTTTACAAATCCTCGATTTTCTATTGCTCCAGGTAATCGCCTACCCAGAATACAGATAGGAAAAAATATTATGAAGAAAAGTTGTTTTGCTATTAACGAGGAAGACGTGTGCTAATATTTGTTCGAAAATTCTTACTTTTACCGTCAGCGTTTACAAACCCTCGATTTTCTATTGCTCCAGGTAATCGCTTATCCAGAATACAGATACGAAAAATATTATGAAGAGAAGTTATTTTACTATTATCGAGGAAGACGTGTGCCAAAATTCGTTCGAGAATTCTTACTTTTACCGTCAGCGTCTACCAGCCCTTGATTCTTTATTGCTCCAGGTAATCGCTTATCCAGAATACAGATACGAAAAAGTATTATTAAGAAAAGTTGTTTTGCTATTAACAAGGAAGACGTGTGCTAATATTTGTTCGAAAATTCTTACTTTTACCGTCAGCGTTTACCAGCCCTCGATTCTTTATTGCTCCAGGTAATCGCTTATCCAGAATACAGATACGAAAAAATATTATTAAGAAAAGGTGTTTTACTATTATCAAGGAAGACGTGTGCCAAGATTCGTTCGAAAATTCCTACTTTTACCGTCGGCGTTTACCAGCCCTCGATTTTTTATTGCCCCAGGTAATCGCTTATCCAGAATACAGATACGAAAAAATATTATTAAGAAAAGGTGTTTTGCTATTAACGAGGAAGACGGCTGCCAATATTTGTTCGAAAATTCTTACTTTTACCGTTAGCGTTTACCAGCCCTCGATTTTTTATTGCTCCAGGTAATCGCTTATCCAGAATACAGATACGAAAAATATTATTAAGAAAAGGTGTTTTGCTATTAACGAGGAAGACGTCTGCCAATATTTGTTCGAAAATTCTTACTTTTACCGTTAGCGTTTACCAGCCCTCGATTTTTTATTGCCCCAGGTAATCGCTGACTATTACCGTCGATTTTTACCGTCAGCGTTTACAAACCCTCGATTTTCTATTGCTCCAGGTAATCGCTTGTCCAGAATACAGATACAAAAATATATTATTAAGAAAAGTTGTTTTACCATTAACGAGGAAGACGTGTGCTAATATTTGTTCGAAAATTCTTACTTTTACCGTCAGCGTTTACCAGCCCTCGATTCTTTATTGCTCCAGGTAATCGATTATCCAGAATACAGATAGGAAAAAATATTATGAAGAAAAGTTGTTTTGCTATTAACGAGGAAGACGTGTGCCAAAATTCGTTCAAAAATTGTTACTTTTACCGTCAGCGTCTACCAGCCCTCGATTTTTTATTGCTCCGGGTAATCGCTTATCCAGAATACAGATACGAAAAAATATTATTAAGAAAAGGTGTTTTGCTATTAACGAGGAAGACGTCTGCCAATATTTGTTCGAAAATTCTTACTTTTACCGTTAGCGTTTACCAGCCCTCGATTTTTTATTGCCCCAGGTAATCGCTGACTATTACCGTCGATTTTTACCGTCAGCGTTTACAAACCCTCGATTTTCTATTGCTCCAGGTAATCGCTTGTCCAGAATACAGATACAAAAATATATTATTAAGAAAAGTTGTTTTACCATTAACGAGGAAGACGTGTGCTAATATTTGTTCGAAAATTCTTACTTTTACCGTCAGCGTTTACCAGCCCTCGATTCTTTATTGCTCCAGGTAATCGATTATCCAGAATACAGATAGGAAAAAATATTATGAAGAAAAGTTGTTTTGCTATTAACGAGGAAGACGTGTGCCAAAATTCGTTCAAAAATTCTTACTTTTACCGTCAGCGTCTACCAGCCCTCGATTTTTTATTGCTCCGGGTAATCGCTTATCCAGAATACAGATACGAAAAAATATTATTAAGAAAAGGTGTTTTGCTATTAACGAGGAAGACGTCTGCCAATATTTGTTCGAAAATTCTTACTTTTACCGTTAGCGTTTACCAGCCCTCGATTTTTTATTGCCCCAGGTAATCGCTGACTATTACCGTCGATTTTTACCGTCAGCGTTTACAAACCCTCGATTTTCTATTGCTCCAGGTAATCGCTTGTCCAGAATACAGATACAAAAATATATTATTAAGAAAAGTTGTTTTACCATTAACGAGGAAGACGTGTGCTAATATTTGTTCGAAAATTCTTACTTTTACCGTCAGCGTTTACCAGCCCTCGATTCTTTATTGCTCCAGGTAATCGATTATCCAGAATACAGATAGGAAAAAATATTATGAAGAAAAGTTATTTTACTATTATCGAGGAAGACGTGTGTCAAAATTCGTTCGAAAATTCTTACTTTTACCGTCCGTGTTTACCAGCCCTCGATTTTTTATTGCCCCAGGTAATCGCTGACTATTACCGTCGATTTTTACCGTCAGCGTTTACAAATCCTCGATTTTCTATTGCTCCAGGTAATCGCTTATCCAGAACACAGATACGAAAAAATATTATTAAGAAAAGTTGTTGTGCTATTAACGATGAAGATGTGTGCCAAAATTCGTTCGAGAATTCTGACTTTTACCGTCAGCGTTTACAAACCCTCGATTTTCTATTGCTCCAGGTAATCGCTTATCCAGAATACAGATAGGAAAAAATATTATGAAGAAAAGTTATTTTACTATTATCGAGGAAGACGTGTGTCAAAATTCGTTCGAAAATTCTTACTTTTACCGTCCGTGTTTACCAGCCCTCGATTTTTTATTGCCCCAGGTAATCGCTGACTATTACCGTCGATTTTTACCGTCAGCGTTTACAAATCCTCGATTTTCTATTGCTCCTGGTAATCGCCTACCCAGAATACAGATAGGAAAAAATATTATGAAGAAACGTTGTTTTGCTATTAACGAGGAAGACGTGTGCCAAAATTCGTTCGAAAATTCTTACTTTTTCCGTCCGCGTTTACCAGCCCTCGATTTTTTATTGCCCCGGGTAATCGCTTATCCAGAACACAGATACGAAAAAATATTATTAAGAAAAGTTGTTGTGCTATTAACGATGAAGATGTGTGCCAAAATTCGTTCGAGAATTCTGACTTTTACCGTCAGCGTTTACAAACCCTCGATTTTCTATTGCTCCAGGTAATCGCTTATCCAGAATACAGATAGGAAAAAATATTATGAAGAAAAGTTATTTTACTATTATCGAGGAAGACGTGTGTCAAAATTCGTTCGAAAATTCTTACTTTTACCGTCCGTGTTTACCAGCCCTCGATTTTTTATTGCCCCAGGTAATCGCTGACTATTACCGTCGATTTTTACCGTCAGCGTTTACAAATCCTCGATTTTCTATTGCTCCAGGTAATCGCTTATCCAGAACACAGATACGAAAAAATATTATTAAGAAAAGTTGTTGTGCTATTAACGATGAAGATGTGTGCCAAAATTCGTTCGAGAATTCTGACTTTTACCGTCAGCGTTTACAAACCCTCGATTTTCTATTGCTCCAGGTAATCGCTTATCCAGAATACAGATAGGAAAAAATATTATGAAGAAAAGTTATTTTACTATTATCGAGGAAGACGTGTGTCAAAATTCGTTCGAAAATTCTTACTTTTACCGTCCGTGTTTACCAGCCCTCGATTTTTTATTGCCCCAGGTAATCGCTGACTATTACCGTCGATTTTTACCGTCAGCGTTTACAAATCCTCGATTTTCTATTGCTCCAGGTAATCGCCTACCCAGAATACAGATAGGAAAAAATATTATGAAGAAAAGTTGTTTTGCTATTAACGAGGAAGACGTGTGCTAATATTTGTTCGAAAATTCTTACTTTTACCGTCAGCGTTTACAAACCCTCGATTTTCTATTGCTCCAGGTAATCGCTTATCCAGAATACAGATACGAAAAAATATTATGAAGAGAAGTTATTTTACTATTATCGAGGAAGACGTGTGCCAAAATTCGTTCGAGAATTCTTACTTTTACCGTCAGCGTCTACCAGCCCTTGATTCTTTATTGCTCCAGGTAATCGCTTATCCAGAATACAGATACGAAAAAGTATTATTAAGAAAAGTTGTTTTGCTATTAACAAGGAAGACGTGTGCTAATATTTGTTCGAAAATTCTTACTTTTACCGTCAGCGTTTACCAGCCCTCGATTCTTTATTGCTCCAGGTAATCGCTTATCCAGAATACAGATACGAAAAAATATTATTAAGAAAAGGTGTTTTACTATTATCAAGGAAGACGTGTGCCAAGATTCGTTCGAAAATTCCTACTTTTACCGTCGGCGTTTACCAGCCCTCGATTTTTTATTGCCCCAGGTAATCGCTTATCCAGAATACAGATACGAAAAAATATTATTAAGAAAAGGTGCTTTGCTATTAACGAGGAAGACGGCTGCCAATATTTGTTCGAAAATTCTTACTTTTACCGTTAGCGTTTACCAGCCCTCGATTTTTTATTGCTCCAGGTAATCGCTTATCCAGAATACAGATACGAAAAATATTATTAAGAAAAGGTGTTTTGCTATTAACGAGGAAGACGTCTGCCAATATTTGGTCGAAAATTGTTACTTTTACCGTCAGCGTTTACCAGCCCTCGATTTTTTATTGCTCCAGGTAATCGCTTATCCAGAATACAGATAGGAAAAAATATAATGAAGAAACGTTGTTTTGCTATTAACGAGGAAGACGTGTGCCAAAATTCGATCGAAAATTCTTACTTTTACCGTCCGTGTTTACCAGCCCTCGACTTTTTATTGCCCCAGGTAATCGCTGACTATTACCGTCGATTTTTACCGTCAGCGTTTACAAACCCTCGATTTTCTATTGCTCCAGGTAATCGCTTGTCCAGAATACAGATAGGAAAAAATATTATGAAGAAACGTTGTTTTGCTATTAACGAGGAAGACGTGTGCCAAAATTCGTTCGATGGGTCTTACTTTTACCGTCAGCGTCTACCAGCCCTCGATTTTCTATTGCTCCAGGTAATCGTTTATCCAGAATACAGATACAAAAATATATTATTAAGAAAAGTTGTTTTACCATTAACGAGGAAGACGTGTGCTAATATTTGTTCGAAAATTCTTACTTTTACCGTCAGCGTTTACCAGCCCTCGATTCTTTATTGCTCCAGGTAATCGATTATCCAGAATACAGATAGGAAAAAATATTATGAAGAAAAGTTGTTTTGCTATTAACGAGGAAGACGTGTGCCAAAATTCGTTCAAAAATTGTTACTTTTACCGTCAGCGTCTACCAGCCCTCGATTTTTTATTGCTCCGGGTAATCGCTTATCCAGAATACAGATACGAAAATATATTATTAAGAAAAGTTGTTGTGCTATTAACGAGGAAGATGTGTGCCAAAATTCGTTCGAGAATTCTGACTTTTACCGTCAGCGTTTACAAACTCTCGATTTTCTATTGCTCCAGGTAATCGCTTATACAGAATACAAATAGGAAAAAATATTATGAAGAAAAGTTGTTGTGCTATTAACGAGGAAGACGTGTGCCAAAATTCGTTCAAGAATTGTTACTTTTACCGTCAGCGTCTACCAGCCCTCGATTTTTTATTGCTCCAGGTAATCGCTTATCCAGAATACAGATAGGAAAAAATATTATGAAGAAAAGTTGTTTTGCTATTAACGAGGAAGACGTGTGCTAATATTTGTTCGAAAATTCTTACTTTTACCGTCAGCGTTTACAAACCCTCGATTTTCTATTGCTCCAGGTAATCGCTTATCCAGAATACAGATACGAAAAAATATTATGAAGAGAAGTTATTTTACTATTATCGAGGAAGACGTGTGCCAACATTCGTTCGAGAATTCTTACTTTTACCGTCAGCGTCTACCAGCCCTCGAATTTTTATTGCTCCAGGTAATCGCTTATCCAGAATACAGATACGAAAAAATATTATTAAGAAAAGTTGTTTTGCTATTAACAAGGAAGACGTGTGCTAATATTTGTTCGAAAATTCTTACTTTTACCGTCAGCGTTTACCAGCCCTCGATTCTTTATTGCTCCAGGTAATCGCTTATCCAGAATACAGATACGAAAAAATATCATTAAGAAAAGGTGTTTTGCTATTAACGAGGAAGATGTCTGCCAATATTTGTTCGAAAATTGTTACTTTTACCGTCAGCGTTTACAAGCCCTCGATTTTTTATTGCTCCAGGTAATCGCTTATCCAGAATACAGATAGGAAAAAATATTATGAAGAAACGTTGTTTTGCTATTAACGAGGAAGACGTGTGCCAAAATTCGATCGAAAATTCTTACTTTTACCGTCCGTGTTTACCAGCCCTCGATTTTTTATTGCCCCAGGTAATCGCTTATCCAGAATACAGATACGAAAAAATATTATGAAGAAAAGTTGTTTTGCTATTAACAAGGAAGACGTGTGCTAATATTTGTTCAAAAATTGTTACTTTTACCGTCAGCGTCTACCAGCCCTCGATTTTTTATTGCTCCAGGCAATCGCTTATCCAGAATACAGATACGAAGAAATATTATTAAGAAAAGGTGTTTTGCTATTAACGAGGAAGACATGTGCCAAAATTCGTTCGAAGATTCTTACTTTTACCGTCAGCATTTACAAACCCTTGATTTTCTATTGCTCGAGGTAATCGCTCATCCAGAATACAGATAGGAAAAAATATTATGAAGAGAACTTATTTTACTATTATCGAGGAAGACGTGTGCCAAAATTCGTTCGAGAATTCTTACTTTTACCGTCAGCGTCTACCAGCCCTTGATTCTTTATTGCTCCAGGTAATCGCTTATCCAGAATACAGATACGAAAAAATATTATTAAGAAAAGTTGTTTTGCTATAAACGAGGAAGACGTGTGCTAATATTTGTTCGAAAATTCTTACTTTTACCGTCAGCGTTTACCAGCTCTCGATTCTTTATTGCTCCAGGTAATCGCTTATCCAGAATACAGATACGAAAAAATATTATGAAGAGAAGTTATTTTACTATTATCGAGGAAGACGTGTGCCAAAATTCTTTCGAGGATTCTTACTTTTACCGTCAGCGTCTACCAGCCCTTGATTCTTTATTGCTCCAGGTAATCGCTTATCCAGAATACAAATACGAAAAAATATTATGAAGAAACGTTGTTTTGCTATTAACGAGGAAGACGTGTGCCAAAATTCGTTCGAAAATTCTTACTTTTACCGTCCGCGTTTACCAGCCCTCGATTTTTATTGCCCCGGGTAATCGCTTATCCAGAACACAGATACGAAAAAATATTATTAAGAAAAGTTGTTGTGCTATTAACGATGAAGATGTGTGCCAAAATTCGTTCGAGAATTCTGACTTTTACCGTCAGCGTTTACAAACCCTCGATTTTCTATTGCTCCAGGTAATCGCTTATCCAGAATACAGATAGGAAAAAATATTATGAAGAAAAGTTATTTTACTATTATCGAGGAAGACGTGTGTCAAAATTCGTTCGAGAATTCTTACTTTTACCGTCCGTGTTTACCAGCCCTCGATTTTTTATTGCCCCAGGTAATCGCTGACTATTACCGTCGATTTTTACCGTCAGCGTTTACAAATCCTCGATTTTCTATTGCTCCAGGTAATCGCTTATCCAGAATACAGATAGGAAAAAATATTATGAAGAAACGTTGTTTTGCTATTAACGAGGAAGACGTGTGCCAAAATTCGTTCGAAAATTCTTACTTTTACCGTCCGTGTTTACCAGCCCTCGATTTTTTATTGCCCCAGGTAATCGCTGACTATTACCGTCGATTTTTACCGTCAGCGTTTACAAATCCTCGATTTTTTATTGCTCCAGGTAATCGCCTACCCAGAATACAGATAGGAAAAAATATTATGAAGAAAAGTTGTTTTGCTATTAACGAGGAAGACGTGTGCTAATATTTGTTCGAAAATTCTTACTTTTACCGTCAGCGTTTACAAACCCTCGATTTTCTATAGCTCCAGGTAATCGCTTATCCAGAATACAGATACGAAAAAATATTATGAAGAGTAGTTATTTTACTATTATCGAGGAAGACGTGTGCCAAAATTCGTTCGAGAATTCTTACTTTTACCGTCAGCGTCTACCAGCCCTTGATTCTTTATTGCTCCAGGTAATCGCTTATCCAGAATACAGATACGAAAAAATATTATGAAGAGTAGTTATTTTACTATTATCGAGGAAGACGTGTGCCAATATTTGTTCGAAAATTCTTACTTTTACCGTCAGCGTCTACCAGCCCTCGATTTTTTATTGCTCCAGGTAATCGCGTATCCAGAATAGAGACAGGAAAAAATATTATGAAGAAAAGTTGTTTTGCTATTAACGAGGAAGACGTGTGCCAAAATTCGTTCGAAAATTCTTACTTTTACCGTCAGCGTTTACCAGTCCTCGATTTTTTATCGCTCCAGGTAATCGCTTATCCAGAATACAGATAGGAAAAAATATTATGAAGAAAAGTTGTTTTGCTATTAGCGAGGAAGACGTGTGCCAATATTTGTTCGAAAATTCTTACTTTTACCGTCAGCGTTTACCAGCCCTCGATTTTTTATTGCTCCAGGTAATCGCTTATCCAGAATAGAGACAGGAAAAAATATTATGAAGAAAAGTTGTTTTGCTATTAACGAGGAAGACGTGTGCCAAAATTTGTTCGAGAATTCTTACTTTAACCGTCAACGTTTACCAGCCCTCGATTTTTTATTGCTCCCGGTAATCGCTTATCCACAATACAGATAGGAAAAAATATTACGAAGGAAAGCTGTTTTGCTATTAACGAGGAAGACGTGTGCCAAAATTCGTTCGAAGATTCTGACTTTCACCGTCGGCGTTTACCAGCCCTCGATTTTTTATTGCTCCAGGTAATCGCTTATCCAGAATACAGATAGGAAAGGATATTATGAAGAAAAGTTGTTTTGCTATTAACAAGGAAGACGTGTGCCAATATTTGTTCGAAAATTCTTACTTTTACCGTCAGCGTCTACCAGCCCTCGATTTTTTATTGCTCCAGGTAATCGCTTATCCAGAATAGAGACAGGAAAAAATATTATGAAGAAAAGTTGTTTTGCTATTAACGAGGAAGACGTGTGCCAAAATTCGTTCGAAAATTCTTACTTTTACCGTCAGCGTTTACCAGTCCTCGATTTTTTATCGCTCCAGGTAATCGCTTATCCAGAATACAGATAGGAAAAAATATTATGAAGAAAAGTTGTTTTGCTATTAGCGAGGAAGACGTGTGCCAATATTTGTTCGAAAATTCTTACTTTACCGTCAGCGTTTACCAGCCCTCGATTTTTTATTGCTCCAGGTAATCGCTTATCCAGAATAGAGACAGGAAAAAATATTATGAAGAAAAGTTGTTTTGCTATTAACAAGGAAGACGTGTGCCAAAATTCGATCAATGATTCTTACTTTTACCGTCAGCGTCTACCAGCCCTCGATTTTTTATTGCTCCAGGTTATCGCTTATCCAGAATACAGATAGGAAAAAATATTATGAAGAAAAGTTGTTTTGCTATTAGCGAGGAAGACGTGTGCCAATATTTGTTCGAAAATTCTTACTTTTACCGTCAGCGTTTACCAGCCCTCGATTTTTTATTGCTCCAGGTAATCGCTTATCCAGAATAGAGACAGGAAAAAATATTATGAAGAAAAGTTGTTTTGCTATTAACAAGGAAGACGTGTGCCAAAATTCGATCAATGATTCTTACTTTTACCGTCAGCGTCTACCAGCCCTCGATTTTTTATTGCTCCAGGTTATCGCTTATCCAGAATACAGATAGGAAAAAATATTATGAAGAAAAGTTGTTTTGCTATTAACGAGAAAGACGTGTGCCAAAGTTCGTTCGATAATTCTTACTTTTACCGTCAGCGTCTACCAGCCCTCGGTTTTTTATTGCTCCAGGTAATCGCTTATCCAGAATACAGATAGGAAAAAATATTATGAAGAAAAGTTGTTTTGCTATTAACGAGGAAGACGTGTGCCAATACTTGTTCGAAAATTCTTACTTTTACCGTCAGCGTCTACCAGCCCTCGAGTTTTTATTGCTCCAGGTAATCGCTTATCCAGAATACAGCTAGGAAAAAATATTACGAAGAAAAGCTGTTTTGCTATTAACGAGGAAGACGTGTGCCAAAATTCGTTCGAAAATTCTTACTTTTACCGCCAGCGTTTACCAGCCCTTGATTTTTAATTGCTCCACGTAATCGCTTATCCAGAATACAGATTGGAAAAAATATTACGAAGAGAAGTTGTTTTGCTTATAACGAGGAAGACGTGTACCAAAATTCGTTCGAGGGTTCTGAGTTTTCCCGTCAGAGTTTACCAGCCCTTGATTTTTTATTGCTTCAGGTAATCGCTTATCCAGAATACAGATAGGAAAAAATATTACGAAGAAAAGTTGTTTTGCTATTAACGAGGAAGACGTGTGCCAAAATTCGTTAGAGGATTGTGAATTTTACAGTCAGAGTTTACCAGCCCTCGATTTTTTATTGCTCCTGCTAATCGCTTATCCAGAATACAGATGGGAAAAAATATTATGAAGAAAGGTTGTTTTGCTATTAACGAGGAAGACGTGTGCCAAAATTCGTTCGAGAATTCTTACTTTTACCGTCGGCGTTTACCAGCCATCAATTTTTATTGCTCCAGGTAATCGCTTATCCAGAATACAGATAGGAAAGAATATTACGAAGAGAAGCTGTTTTGCTTTTAACGAAGAAGACGTGTGCCAAAATTCGTTCGAAGATTCTGACTTTTACCGTCGGCGTTTATCAGCCCTCGATTTTTATTGCTCCAGGTAATCGCTTATCCAGAATACAGATAGGAAAAAATATTACGAAGAAAAGCTGTTTTGCTTTTAACGAGGAAGACGTGTGCCAAAATTCGTACGAAGATTCTGAGTTTTACCGTCAGAGTTTAGCAGCCCTCGATTTTCTATTGCTCCAGGTAATCGCTTATCCACAATACAGATTGGAAAAAATATTATTAAGAAAAGTTGTCTTGCTATTAACGAGGAAGACGTGTGTCAAAATTCGTTCGAGAGTTCTTACTTTTACCGTCAGCGTTTACCAGCCCTCGATTTTTTATTGCTCCTGGTAATCGCTTATCCAGAACACAGATAGGAAAAAATATTATGAAGAGAAGCTGTTTTGCTATTAACGAGGAAGACGTGTGCCAAAATTCGTTCGAAGATTCTGACTTTTACCGTCGGCGTTTACCAGCCATCAATTTTTTATTGCTCCAGGTAATCGCTTATCCAGAATATAGATAGGAAAAATATTATGAAGAAAAGCTGTTTTGCTATTAACGAGGAAGACGTGTGCCAAAATTCGTTCGAAGATTCTGACTTTTACCGTCGGCGTTTACCAGCCATCAATTTTTTATTGCTCCAGGTAATCGCTTATCCAGAATACAGATAGGAAAAAATATTACGAAGAAAAGCTGTTTTGCTATTAACGAGGAAGACGTGTGCCAAAGTTCGTTCGAGGATTCTGAGTTTTACCGTCGGCGTTTACCAGCCCTCGATTTTTTATTGCTCCAGGTAATCGCTTATCCAGAATACAGATTGGAAAAAATATTAGGAAGAAAACTTGTTTTGCTATTAACGAGGAAGACGTGTGCCAAAATTCGTTCGAAGATTCTGACTTTTGCCGTCAGCGTTTACCAACCCTCGATCTTTTATTGCTCCAGGTAATCGCTTATCCAGAATGCTGATAGGAAAAAATATGAAGGAAAGTTGTTATGCTATTAACGAGGAAGACGTGTGCCAAAATTCGTTCGAAAATTCTGACTTTTGCCGTCCGCGTTTACCAACCCTCGATTTTTATTGCTCCTGGTAAGCGCTTATCCAGAATACAGATAGGAAAAAATATTATGAAGAAAAGCTGTTTTGCTATTAACGAGGAAGACGTGTGCCAAAATTCGTTCGCGAATTCTGAGTATTACCGTCCGCCTGTACCAACTCTCCATTTTTTATTGCTCGAGGTAACCGCTTATCCAGAACACAGATAGGAAAAAATATTATGAAGAAAAGTTGCTTTGTGATTAACGAGGAAGACGTGTGCCAAAGATTGTTCGACAATTCTGACTTTTACCGTCAGAGTTTACCAGCCCTCAATTTTTTATTGCTCCGGGTAATCGCTTATCCAGAATACAGATAGGAAAAAATATTACGAAGAAAAGCTGTTTTGCTATTAACTAGGAAGACGTGTGCCAAAATTCGTTCGAAAATTCTAACTTTTACCGTCAGCGTTTACCAACCCTCGATTTTTATTTCTCCAGGTAATCGCTCATCCAGAACACAGATAGGAAAAAATATTATGAAGAAAAGTTGTTTTGTTATTAACGAGGAAGACGTGTGCTAATATTCGTTCGAGAATTTTTACTTTTACCGTCCCCCTGTACCAAAAATGTGCAAGGGATTTCGGGTTGGATTCTAAGATTGCAAATTGATTTGGGATTACCATCAGTTTTTAATTTTCAAATCTAGTGGACAGTATAGCTGTCGCTAATAGCACTATATCCGTTATATAATGTACTTCATAATTCATCCACTCTAAAATTGAATCTAGGCTGGATTGAAGTGCTATAAAGCCAAAGTAGCTTTCTTATGTGTTTTTTACACATTCTGATCCGATTAGCTAAGAATTTTTCG